>WAAE01015885.1:50466-139257 GCA_013400495.1 Nicator chloris
CCTAAACTGAGGGACAGAGCTGGACACAGCACTCAGTGTCCTCCCTAAACTGAGGGACAGAGCTGGACACAGCACTCAGTGTCCTCCCTAACCTGAGGGACAGAGCTGGACACAGCACTCGAGGTGTGGCCTCAGCAGTGCTCAGTCCAGGGGCAGAGTGACCTCCCTGCTCCTGCTGGCCACACCATTCCTGATCCAGGCCAGGATGCCATTGGCCTTCTTGGCCACCAGGGCACACTGCTGGCTCATGTTCAGCTGCTGTCACCAGTCCCCCCAGGTCCCTTTCTGCCTGGGCACTGTCCAGCCACACTGTCCCCAGCCTAGAGTGCTGCAGGGGTTATTGTGGCCAAAATGCAGGACTCAGCACTTGGACTTATTAAACTTCATCCTACTGGACTCTGCCCATCCATCCAACCATTCCAGGTCTCTCTGCAGAGCCCTCCTACCTTCCAACAGATCGACACAAGCTCCCAGCTTAGTGTCATCTGCAAATTCACTAACAAAAAACTCAGTAATGTTTGGACTCAATGGTCTTTAAGGTCTTTTCTAACCTAAATGATCCTGTGATTGTGTGACGTCAGGGTCTGGTGTTTGACTGCTGCTGTCAGCTGTACAAACCCTGAGAGAAAAGTAAAGCCACAGTAGACTGATTCTGTGAGTCCCTGATTTCCTTCATTCATTCAACATCCAAACTTCCTGATGTTTGAAGACAATACAGCCCCTAATAAAGAGGGAATGCCCAGGGATTTGTGAAACTGGGTGGTCCTCAGTGAGGTTCACCCATGTGCATGTGAGCTGCTGGGCTGCTTGAATGGAGAGGAACTAAAATGAGGAAATCAGGGTTTGTTTTAAGAATTCCCTTTTTTATCATTTGGTGTTGATTTTGCAGGGCAAGGCTGTATTTTTACCCTTCTGTTTCAACATGCATACGTATCCAAAAGCTGTTGGAATATGTGGTGTCACTTCAGGAGCTGGAGGGGATGGAGGGGGATGCCCTTTCCTGGGAGTTTTCCTGCTTTTCCTTAGGGTTGATGTTATTCCTTGCAGTTCTTCTTCCCTGTTCAGCTGTGGCTCTGCAACACAAAGCTCATCTGGCACTGATATTTTAATTTGCTGAAAGGTCTTCATGTCACTAAGACTTAGATAAAAGACCTGGGAAAATTACCCAGGGTTTCTTTTCCTGACAGAATTTTCTGTCCTCCTCAGCTTTATGCACTTCTCCACCTGCAAAATCAGAATTTCTCAGGGGTTTTTTGCCTGTTTTAGTTCATTTTCCACAGAGGTTGGGCTGAGCTCATAGACAACCCCTCTCACTTTTGGCTGCTGACTATGTTAGGCTGCAAGTAAGATAAACAATAAACTGGAACCAAACTTTTGTTTTGGTGGAGGGAAAAGAAACAAATAATCCCTGACAGACTTTTAACTGGAGCACGTGTATGTGTTCTGGGGTAAAAACACGTGAAACTGGAGTCCAGGCAGGGCCAGAAGAATGGTAAAAGGTCTGAAAAATGCCATGGAAGAAAAAAATGAAAGAACTGGGGATGTTTATTCTAGAAAATGAAACACTGAGGGACAACTCACAACTTGTCTTTAAGCATTTGATAAATCTTCTGCAAATAAAAAGCAAGAGAAAAAAAAAATCCCCATAACCAGTCTGGTTAGAACCACAAATTTGGCAGGGCAGAACTACAAATTTAAGCTTTAAGTTGCAGTCACAGAAATTTAGAGTTTCGAAACATAGATCAAATCTTTTTGATGGTCAGCAGAGAGAAGCCCAGGAATGGGTGAGGGTCTGTAAGGACTCTGTGGAGTCTCATCACTGGGGACACTGATACAGGATGGGACAAAAGGTTACAGGAACCATTTCTGGGATTCCTTACTTCTAAACAGGGATAAAATAGTCAAACCCTTATGGACTGTCCTTATCTTTGTTGGGGTTTTTTTTGGAGAGTTGGAAGAAAAATCCCGAGACTTTCACCTTCTCCCTTTCCTCTTGGCAAACTCAACATCATTTTCATGCAGAATCAGGTCAGCTGAGTTCGGAAGGGACCTCTGGAGCTCACCAGTTTGTGAAATTTAGTTTTACCACCTGCATAGCTCCAACCATCAGGTTCTTCCTTGGACCTGCAGTACAAACAGGCCCAAATGATTTGGGAGAGACACTCCTGAAAGGCTCTTCTGGTCAGTCCTGTTAAACCATCCCCAAGCAATGCTTTGCTTCTAACCCTCATTTGTCTCATTAGAGAGCTCAGTTCCTGGAATTTAGGCCTTTTTTTCCCCACATTAAATAGGTATCCTTGGGAAGAAATCCTAGAGTTTATGCACTTGCTGGTTGTGATTGATTACACTTTTGCTTCCTCTCTCCCTAAGTTCAGCTGGGTCTTTTTTTTTTTTTTATTTGCTTTTTTATTATGATTTTTTTATCCTAGCAGGTTTTCCAGACCTCTAATCATTCCTACAATGCCATTCTCAGTGGTGAGACAGGGTGTACATTCCAGCCACCTGGAAACGAGGTGCAATCCTGCCCATTCCAAGCCACTGGAAATCTCTGTGACTTCATTTTGTCCTACAATTTACAATTTATTTAAAAAAAAAATATACCCTGCAAGCAGGCTGCCCATGCAGATCCCGTGGTTATTATTTGTGAGGATGAAAAGAGGGACACCTGGCTGTGTAGATGAACTTTTGCTGTGTAGATGAACTTTTGCTGTGTAAAAGGGGGAGATGTGGCTCCTCTTCAACCTCCAGATTCTACACAAGGTTGTAGTCAGGTGTTTGAAGGGCAGCTACAAATAATGCAGTTTTCTGCACCACAAGGCTTGTAAAACAAAACAAATCACCCAGACAGGTTGTGCTGTCTCCATGTTTGAAGGATTTTTTTGGGGTAGAGAAATCTATGGCAGAGCAAGAGTAATACTGGTGTGAGTCCAGCTTCAAGCTGGGGGCTGGACCAGCCCTCCTGAGATCCCTCCCAGCCAATTCTTCTATTCTGGTCATTCAGGGATTAGACAGCACCAGGTACTGCCTGTGCTGTGGGCACCACGATGCCTCTGCTGCATCCTTTCCTTGGGGGTAGCTGGGGTAATCCCTTGGCCAGCTTTACTGCAGGACAGGTGGTTAAAACAACAAAGACCGGGATAACTCACAGCTGTGAGGCTTTGCTGTTGTGTTGGATGAATTTCCTGCAGCTCTCCAGTGGGGAGAATCGGTTAATCAGGCCACGGTTGTGTTTGTGGGAGGACAATGACACTGTCACCAGTAGAGGACTGAGTATTTTTTGAGGCTCAGCCTCTGGAATTCAGCTGCCCAGAGCACCTGGCTGTCTCAGAATTGTGTTGTCAGAGCCACAGATCGTTGCTCAGAACCACTGGGAGAGCGTCAGGAGTTCCCTAGGCCATATCAGCAAGAATGATCTCTCTTTTTACTCACTTGGTGCAGGGCTGTGACTTTTTTAAGCACCCACAGAGGGGCTGAGTGTCAGCCTGAATTCACCCCACCTCAGAACGGCGTTTGGGAACTGAAACCCTGGTGACCTCACAGGGACACCTGAGAGCCTCCTCCTCTGTTATCCCATTGCAGTTGTTTGAAAGGCACACAAGAAGCTGCATAAATAGGTAGGGCTGGTTTCTGCCCAGCAGTTCTGCTTTCCTCCTCTCTCACCCTTCTGGAGGTGACTGCTGCAGAAGGAGATGTTCCCTGTGCTCCTCACTGATACTCTTGCTGCTCAGCATGCTGCTGCCTGTCTCTCAACCAATTGATTTTACACACTTGAAGGAGTTTTGGAGAGTCAGAGAAATTTTTGGGCTTAGTTTTGTGCTTTCTTTCTCAGAACCAAAGTTGAATTTAGTTGCTTTTATTATCTTTTTTGTTTGGTTGGTTGGTTTTGGGTTTTTTGGGGGGTTTTTTTGTTTGGTTTGTTTTGTTTTGTCTGGTTTTGTTTTGTTTTATTTTACCCCTTCTCTTTCCAGTCAGGAAATTGTAGGCATGCAGCAGGACTGCAGTTTCTGGGGGAGCTCTCAAGTGTTATTTCTGTCCTGATTTGGTGTGACCAAGGGATGCTGGGGTAGAGCCAGGAAAGATCCAACCCCTGATGGAAAGGTGCCAGGCAGGTAGGGGCTGCTAAAGCAAGGAGGAGGTGGCTGTAAAGGGCTGATTACTCTAAAGGCACCATCAGCATCCTTCAAATTATCCCTCTCTGTCCCTTTTTAAGGATGTTTGCCCCATATTTAGCTGTAGGCAGGTCTGGATTGGCCATTTTCAGGTGTGTGCACACAAGTGATTACAAAGAAAGCTCCTTCCACCCCCCTGACATGGGCAGGGCACTTTCCTCCATCCCGGGTTGCTCCAAACCCCATCCAGCCTGGCCTTGGGCACTTCCAGGGATGAGGAATTCACAGCTTTGCAGGGCCATCTCCTTTAGTTTCCTTCCAGTTTTATTCATCCTTGTGTCCATTGCTATGACAGTCGTTCCTTTTAGCACAGAATCAGAGTTTTTACTGAGGTTCAGAAAGTTTAATTCCACTAACTTTCATCTCTCCCTCCTCCAAAAAAACCCCAAGCCAATCAATTAACTTATAAAACAACTCTTTAAGTTACATTGCCATGATTTACTTTCAATAAGCCACATTTTCTGTCTTGTCCCCATCTCCAGTTGCTGCCACTTTCCACCACTCTTTCTCTCAAGTTGTGTTCAAAAGCCTTGTGTATCTAACCCAGATTAACCTGCTGAGAGCTGTCTGGATCTTTTTCCCCCTCTCCTTCCTACATATAAAAAAGCTTTACAGTTGTTGACTTTCAGCCAGATGGTGCCACTCCCACCATCCCATGTGAGCACGTTTTTCCTGTCTGAGTGGCTTCCACCTCACATCAGTTTCCATTCCCCTTCACACCCAGCCCTGGTGTTGTTCTCAAGAGTTCAAGCTAAATAATTTTCATGTGTAGCTATTCCAGTTTGCATTAGTAAAATGATATTTTCCCCTCCAGTTCTTTGGAGAAGCCAGTGAACAGAAGCTGGGGTGGGGCTCCATGTGAGTTCTCCTTTTTTTGGTGCTATGTTTAGCTTTCTCTTGAATTTCAGCTCTTTGCATAGTAATCTCACTTGGTTTCTTTTCCTGTTGTTCTCTTTTTAGCCCTGTTGCTCAAAGGCATTTTCTGCTCAGCTGAGTTGATCCTGACAGCCAGGCTGAGACTTCTAGCAATGCTCAGAGGTTTCCTGCTCCTCCTGCTGCTCTAAACATTGTTTTCTTTCCAAGATCCTCTTCCCAGGTGTCCTGATCACTGATGCCCATCTCAGGTTTTACCTTCCTAATTGCCTGTTGTTTTCCTCATATTCAATATTCCTAAATTGAGATTTGAAGTTTTCCTCTTGTTCCCATGGGAAAAGAGCCCAACTCTTTCCTCTCCCACTCCTTTTTCCACACAAATTCTCCCTTTTTCTGTTGGCTCTTTGCTGGCAGAGCAGGGTATTTTCAGGAGAACATTTCAATATTTCATATCTCTGACAGATGTGGACATCAATGCACAGGGCACACGGAAAGATCTTTTAGAGATATTCAAATGCTGGGAACAGAGAGTGTGAAGTACTTAGGGGGAGTTCTTACTGCTTTTTTTTCTATAAGGAAGGAGTTTTTGGAGGCAGAGAGACCAACCTGACAGTTTTGTTGTGGGTTTTTTGGTGGGGTTCTTGTGGCTTGGGGTTTCCTTAGGTTCTTTTGAGTTTGGCTTTTTTGGTTGGTTTTATGTGGGGGGTTTTTTTGGGGTTTTCTGGTTTGGTTTCTTCATCTGTCAAAAGACATTAAAGACACTACCTCTGTAAAACATTGAGATCCACAGCCTGTGGCATCACCTGAGAGAGGTCTGGTGATGCTGTACCACTAAGATTTGGTTTTGCCACCAAAGCACCCAGTTTCTGTGTCATTTGTGCTCTTCTATATTTCCCCTTTCAACCAGACAAAGCAGAAACATCTTCCCTCTAATCCCTTTCCCCCATCTGTGCTGTTAGCAGGCAAGGAATGACAAAAGGAAATGCCCGGGGGAATAAAGCAGAATTAATTATCTTCCTGAACATCAGGTTCACCACAACCTGGTGCACAGTCTGAGGGTGCTGGAACTTGACTTTGTTGGGGGATGGATGGGAAGTAAAGCTCTCACCCAGCAGCCAAGGTGGGGTGGTGAATCCCTGCAGGAAGCAAGAGGGTTTGATCCTTGTTTCCTTAAAGTTGTTGGAAAACACTTTCCTGGTCAAGCCTCACCATGGCCCACCCCTGGAAATGTCCAAGGGCAAGTTGAATGAGACTTGGAGCAGCCTGGGGTAGTGGAAGGTGTCCTGCCCATGGCAGAGGGTTGGAATGAGATGATCTTCAAGATCCCTTAGAACCCTAAGCATCCCATGATCCTGTGTTTAAAACAGAATGGATGTTGCTGGTGGGTTGTTTGTGTTTGGAACATGGATATTTCCATCCTCTGACACTTCAGTGGGGTCCTCTGTCCCACCTGGTGCTCAGCTGTGTGCTCAGAAGTGTCTGTGCTGGGGCTGCAGCCCTGTCACAGCATCCCTCCACGAGCACCGTGCTGAGGAAGGTGCTGGGAGCTGCCAGAAGAGTTAAATGTGGCCCTGGGGCTGCTGGGGAGACCTCAGGGCTCTCCTCAGGTGGAAGAACTGCGTGCAGGCCTGGTTTAGACAGTGTGTGTCCTGTCCTATTTGTTACCTTCTCCTCTGGGTTTCAGGCTCTTACAGTCATGTTACAGCCTGTTCCACCTGTGGCTTTAACTCCCTCTGCAGCCACCAGGGCTGGAACTACCAGGGTTTGGAATTCTTCCTGTGTCTTCACACTGACCCTACACACAGGACCGTGCAGGGGGAGTGCTGATGGTTCTCTTCACCGACTCCAGTAAAGGTTACTCCTCCAGGACTGTTAAATTCCTCCTAAAATCTGTACTCAGGCTGTAGTCCTGAGGAGAACATCCCTCCTCAGCAGCTGCTCAGATACTTGGTGTCCTCTGTGTGCACTGGCCTTTGGGCACAGGAGGGTTGTCAAAAGTGTCTTAAAGCTGGCAAACTTAAATGGAATGAGAAGCTTTCCTCTGGGAGATCCCTGGACAATCACTGTTCTCCAGAATGTTCTGTTCTTCCGAATCAGCCCTGTCCGTGTGTCCATCCTTAGGTCAGGATCTCTTCCCTTGTTCTCTGCATGGTTTTCCCCACTCTGGTGAATCCTTTTTCTCCATGGCAGCATTGCTGCCTGTGGTTGTCCTAACCTTGCTCTGCTTCACTCGTTTTACAGATGCCTTGTCCTTTTGTTTCCCTCCCTCCTCAGCCAAAGGAGGAGAGGTGGCCCTGTCCTGATTTTTGTCAGAGAAGCTCTTGATCCTGGAGCAGCTCCAAGCCACTGGGGCACTCTCAACTCCCTTCATTTTTAGGAAAAATGACTTTTTTGCTTTGTCCCTTGGCTGGGAACTCATCCCAGCACGTCCTTCTTCCTGGAAGGCACACCTGGATGCTTCAGGCCATCTGTGAAGGACCATTCACCAGAGGGCTCTGATGAAAATGCTTTATCAACCCATGAGTAATGTACTCATCCAGAGCCTTGGCTGCACCACTTCTGCTCCCTTTGAAAGAGGGAACATTCTTTTTTCCCCCATGTCTGAATGAACCACACTCATCTTGTGCCAACACCTTTGTGGTTTTTGTGCTCCTCTTTGTAGGGAAGCAGCCCTTTGAGAGTGAATTCTTTGAAATGAGACGTGTTTATGGATTTTTCCAGGAACATACCTGGATTTTCACAGAAAGCTCTGAACAGTGGCACAAACGAGCCCTGTTTAGGGCCACTTGCTTGGAATGGGAGTGATGTATGAATAGTAAAATCATCCTGGAATTTCTCTTAAGTTGGTTTGATGAAGGGTGTGGGAGGTGCTGGTAGCCAGGAAGGTCAAAACCTTATCCCAAACTGTGTTATGGAAGGGCACTGTGGTGACTGCTGGGTAACACAGCCCATAGGAAGGATTATTTTATGCATTTCCTTTTTCTTGTTTTCTCTGTTTCTTGTTCCTATCTCCTCCTGGTTGCTCTTCAGGATGTGATACTGATGCTAAACCCTCCACTATCCCAGGCTGCTCCAAGCCCTTTCCAACCTGGCCTTGAACACTTCCAGGGATGAGGCAGCCACAAATTCCCTGGGCAACCTGTGCCAGGGCCTCACCAGTGAATGACTTCCTTCCTAATATCCAATCAAAACCCACTCTCTTTCAGTTTAAAGCTGTTCTGTAACACTTTGCTCTTCTTACCTGAGTGCATGAAAAAAAAAAACCAAACAACAAAAAACCAGTGAGGAGCTGTGGACAGGATTTGCCTCCTCTCCAAACAGCCCCAGAGCTCCAGGTGAAGCTGGTGCTTACTCCAGCTCTGAGGGTTTCCAGCAGGAATGCAGGGCAAGCCTGGTGTCTGTCTCTCCAGCCCTTCCTTTCCTGATGCTCTGGCCACAGTGGGTTCACTCTGGATTTCCAGACACTCCCAGGGCTTTCACTTCCCCTAAAAGCTAACAGGAGCTGCCTGTTTGTGACCAAAAGTGTTGTTCCTCAAACCAAACCACTGCAGCTTTTCTAGGGACTGGAGAATGCCCAGTTTGCTTCACCCAGCTCCCTGGTTATAAATGATCCCCAATCTCCTTGCAGGAGGCTGTGGGGTCCTGCTTTCCCAAGGTTTTGTGTGTGTGATGTGTGTGCACAAACCCCAGGCAGTGGGACAGGTCTAGGGAGTGACTGAATGTGAAGAGAAACCTCAGGGACTTCCCTGTGGTTTTGATCAAGCTCCAATTTCATGACGGGCTCTGCACTGAGCTCCCCCTTGCCAGCTTCTGGATTCTTCTGGACAACCTGCCAGACTCAGCTCCTTTGCATTTGGGATCCCCCTCTCTGCCATTCCTCCCACCCAAAACACCTTCCAGTTTTTGGGGCCATCTGACCAGGTCTGAGTTCACTCCAGAGCTCAGTGTTGTGGCAGGGGGACCTGCTGGGGGGGACATCAGGGCTGGATCAGGAGGAAAAGAGGACACAGGTGGCACAGCTGGAGTGAAGGAGGAGCAGTGGAGAGCAGGCAGGACTGGGTGGGGGCACTCTGTGGTCACCCAGGGAAAGAATCAGAGGTGGATGGATGGAGACCATCAGGAGTTGGGATCTGAGGTTTTCCAGTCCCTTCTGAGCCTGCACCCGAGCCAGGAAACATTTATCCTGTGCACAGCAGTGAGGAGGTGGCTGCTCAGGAGGTGACTCAGGGCTGCATGAGCAGAAATTCAGGACAGTGTTCACAGGTTACCTGCACATTCTGCTGGAGCCAAGGGCCTTTCCTGAACAGCAACATGTCAAAGTTGGTGTATCTTGGGGGAAAACCAACCAACCAACCAAAAACCAAACAAAAACAAAAAACACACCAAAAACAACAAAAAAAAATCCTAAAACAAACAAAATAAACCCCCAGCCTGTGAACAAATTAGAGCACTCATGAGTATTCACTCAACTCCTTTATAGGGACCCTGCCAGGTACCATCTCCACCTGCTCTTGGAGAATACCAGGGAAGGATGGGGCTGTCTGGAGGGGAATGATTGTGTTTAGATGAGCCCAGCTCTGTGGGGTTTGGCTCATTTAACTTTAGATGTGGGCAGAGTAGGCACCCATCCCCCAGGCAGCTGCCTCAGGCTCCCTGGATGGAGCAGGACAGGGCAAATTTTCTTTTGTCTATTTTGGACAGTTCCTTCAGCTTGGAGTGACTCATGCCCTGAAAGTTCCTGCTTCCCTCTTCAGGTGAGGAAGGACAATCAGTGTGAAGACAGATGTAGATGTTTACATTACAGACACATCATTTTTGCCCACTGATCCCCAAATCCTGTTCCTGAGCCCTGGAGGTCGGGCAGGTCTGGATCTGCATTTCCTTTGTATTCCTGCTGTTCCTGTCATCGACTGAGCAGATGGAGTTGTATTTCATCCACGAGGTTTAAATAGTTTAATGGGTAAATTTTGGAACATTTTTGTTAAAATGAACAGACTTCCCTTCCCAGGCTTCTTAGACCCAAAGGGAAAAGGAAATTAAAAGTAGTCAGTGATCAGTAGTTCAGGGAAAACTACAAGACAATTTGCACTCCAGGTAGTGGAGTCCACTTCTTTCTGTCCTTTGCTGTCCCTGTCCTTACCTCTTTTGGGATAATTATTGTTGTTCCTCCCTTATTTTCCCTCGGCCATTGAGGGATGCTGCAGCCCTTTGTACCCTTTAATTGCAGATCCAAGCACTGCTGAGCTCTGTGTTGCAGCATCCCTCTATTCCTGCACCAGCCTGGATTCAGATCCTCCCTCTCAGCTTCCTGGAGAGGAAACTCATCCTTGGCTGCTCCAGCTGATAATTTAAAGCAAGGAGCAGGAGATTCTTACCCAGCCATCAGAGCTGTCTCCTGCTCGTTTGAATTCACTCAGGTGCTGCCTCTCTTTTAGTTGTGTGTCATAACTGAAGTTCCAGGGTGTCACTTCTTCCTTAAAATCCCCAATTCAGCTCTTTTTTTCCAGCAGAAGCATTTGAAAGCTTGTCCCTAAGGAGTTAAGGAACACAGCTGCTCAGCTGCCCTTTCCCTCTGGCTCTCCAAGCCCTTTGCAAAATACTCCTTTTTCCCTTGATCTTCCAGCCCCTCCCACAGAAATGGGACAATCAGAGGAAAAGAAGGCTCTGAGCCTGGGAGCTGCTGGATTGATTTGGCCAAGTTGCCTTTGTTTGACAGGGCCTGCTTGGATGAGCTGGGAAAAGACATCTGCTTTCCTCCTGAAGTGATGGATCTGTCATTGGCAGGATTATGTTTGGCAGGAGGATGAAGTGGAGTGGTTTGAGCAGCTAAGTGGGAGTCAGGAGAGTTGGGCATTTGCCTGGACCTCTTTTATTTGGGAAAGTCTCCCAGGGACACGTGCTGCTACCCATGGTCCCTCACTGGTGGTTGGTCACAGAGAAAGTAATTCACAACACAAGAGAGGTCACAGGAGAAAATGGCTTTTCCTTGTTTAAAATCACTGGGTTTGCAAATCCTCCTGGATTCATCCTACGAAGGGCACACAGGAGGTTTGGGGTGTTTTAAACTTGGATTTGTCTTCCATCCTGTCTATATAACTGATATTTAAAATTTGCTTCCCCACCTTGTCACGACATTTGTAACGTGATTTTGGATTCTTACACAAAGGTCCTTCAGAAGAGCAATTAATTATAATACTTCATAAACACTCCCTTTTTAAAAGTTTTATTTTCCCCATACCACCTGAGCTTTTGTAGCTTTTGACAGCCTTATTGTTGGAAATTGTGTCACCCCTCATTATAGAAAAAAAGTCCTTGGTGTCTTCCTTTTCTCATTCTTGCACTTTTACATTGTATTTTTTTTTTTTGATCACTCAGTGGGTTCTTAGGAGTAAAGCTGTATTTTCCTGAGGATGTTTTAAAGAAAAAAAAAATGAACAAAAAAGAATCTGAAAATCTTTGGGAAAGACAGAGCTGAATGAAGTTACAGAAGAAATCAAAGCCAGGGCTGTTTTGAGAGAAGATCCTTCAGTCCCATGTTCCTACAAATAATGAGAATGGATGAAAGCCAGAGGCAGGTTATATTTCTGATGCTTGAGATAAGACCAGCCTGCTAAAATCTTTCACTCCCTTTGTGGTTCACATGAGAAAAGGTTAAGAGACTTTATCTCCACCTCGAGCAGTGACTGAAGTGAAGTTACAGAAACTCTAGGAAGGCACCTTGCCCTTGTCTTACTGCATTCCTGTTTTCACAGGAGCTCTGGGAAGGTGGGGATGGTGAGAAATTGTCACTCAGAGAACTAGAAGTGATCCTGTGTCCACTTCCACTGAGCTGAACAGAAAGGGGTGAGGGGTGGGATTCCATCATCTGAAGAGTTTTCAGTTCTACTCCTCCTTTGTTTGACTCCAAATCCTCCTATCACCGTGGTCGCCCTGGTTCTCATCTATGGACTCTCCATCCAGAGATGAGATGGAGAATCCAGGGGACAGAGGGATGGAGACTCCAGGGAAGAGAGGGATGGAGACTCCAGATTGCAGCTCCAGGTGAGCCCAGGAACATCCTGGGATCAGGAGAAGGGGACACACCGAGGCTCTCAGCCCTCATTCTGTGAATCCCACCTGTCTCTGAGGAGCTGCCACATGTCCCCCGGGTATTCTGGCCCTGCAGATGAGGCTAAACATTTCTGCAGCTCCTTCAGTCTGTGGCAACCCTTGGAATTGTCTTTAATTAAGGAACGTGCACAAAGGCTTTATTTGCAGCTGCAGACTGCACAGTAATCCTCCAACAGTTCCTGGGACCTGTTGGGAAGGAAAACTCTCATTAACAAAGACTTTGGTCACAACTCCTTGCTGTGTGAGGGTTGTGCAGAACTCAGGGCTGCAAGAAATCACATCCAGAAAAACATTCCCTTCATCTTTCAGCTCAGGGATCAGGGTATGAGAGGGAAAACCCCAGACAAACCCCCCACACATGTACAAGGTGTTTTGGGCATGCCAGGAGGGGTGAGCCAGGGGTGGTCACCACGTTCCAGCTTCACCCAGAGTGGATTTTCCCAAGGAACCGCATTACAGCTCACCCTCTGATGTTGACATGAGCTAACCAGAGCTTGTCATGCTTTTTGCTTTATGTTTACTTTTTGGATGGGGAAAGAGAATTTGTGTGCTCCTCAACCCTTTGTCTGTGTGGCCAGTTGCCTGCTGCAGTGAAAGAGGCCAAAGCCCAAAATCTCTGCCTTCTCCATAGAAAAAAACCCAAACAAAACCACACAACATAGCAAAAAAAAGCCCCTGGAATGGAGAGGCAGTAAAGTGAGTTTGTGCAAAGCTGTCTATAAAGTCTAACTCAACTTTTCCAGGAGGAATAGACCAAAAAAAGGGAATTATTTAGGCCCTCCTCCAGGGATTATCCCCTTTGACAAGCAGGACTCGCAGCTCTTGAGGGCTTTTTCCAACCATGAGCATTTTCTCAGCTGGGAGGGGAATTAAGGCAGCTGAACTTGTTCCTTTGCTCACCAGACGCCCTGTTGAACCACCAACAAAAAACTCCACACTTGCTGTTTCCTAATGATGCCCAAAACGGTGATATTTTTGGATTATTTTTATTCCATCTGCCTTTGTCAGCCTGTATCAGTGACAGCTGTGGCATGTGAGGGTTGTTGCTGTTATCACTGAGGAGGTTGAAGGAGGGTTGCTGTGATAGAGTTATTTATTTACATCTTCAGTTAATGTGCAAAATGAGCCATAAACTCCAAATCCTCCAGTGTGAATCTGTTTGTTGACCTCGATTGAGTTAAAGGTCTGTGGACATTAAATTCACACATCATTGACCTTTTCCAGCTCAGTGCTGGGTATTTCAGTTTGAGGCCATCCAACCAGAGTGGGATGAAAGCCTTCAGAGCTTGCTCTCTGTGGACTCAGAGGAATGGTAAAAAAATCAGGTCAGACTAAACACAGAGCTCTGACTCAGCTAAAACTGAGGATGATGTGTCCCACTGACAGAGAAGCTGAGATACAGCCCCACTCTTTGTTTACAGAATCATAAAATCATTAAGGTTGGGAAAGATCTCCAAGATCACCAAGAGGAGTCATCAGCCCAGCACTGCCAAGGCCACCACTAACCCATGTCCCCAGGTGCCACATCCACATGGATTTTAAGTATCTCCAGAGGACTCAACCACTGCCCTGGGCAGCCTGTGCCGGGGTTAAACCTTCCAGTGAAGGAATTTCCCCTAATACCCAAAGTAAACATCCCCTGGTGCACCTTGAGGCTGTTCCCTCTTGTCTTGTCCCTTGTTACTTGGGAGAAGGGACACACCTGGCTGTCCCCTCCTGGCAGGGAGTTGTGCAGAGCCACAAGGTCCCCCCTGAGCCTCCTTTTCTCCAGGCTGAGCCCCTTTCCCAGCTCCCTCAGCCCCTCCTGGTGCTCCAGACCNGCCCCGTGTCTGTCAGTCAGGGCTGTGTAGGGACCCAGGTGAAACTGCCAGGATCCAAAAAGAAGGGATGGATCATTTTGCTGGGAAGATGAGTCTCAATCCCCACCCTGGTCCTGCTGGACACCCAATTCCTGATCCAATCCAGGTGCCATTGCCCCTCCTGCCCACCTGGGCACACCTGGGCTCGTGTTCAGCTGCTGTCACCAGCACCCCAGGTCCTTTTCCAACCCCTCAGCCTGAAGTTCTGCTTGGGCTTGTTGTGAGCACTCACCTTCCCTAGAAGCTCACAAAAAGTCACTACCAGCACTAAAACATCCAAGATCTTCTGTATTTCAGTATTTTAGCTGCTGGACACTCTTATCTTCAGTGTTTTCTCTAACATGGATATATTTTCTTTTGCATTGTATGGCCAAAAAAAAAAAAAATTTTAAAGATGCTGTGTATAATCAAGTGTAGCTGAGCCTGTCACAAGCTCACTTTTCAAAACAGAGCCTCATTTGTTGTTTAAAGGTGATAAAACCAGTTACTGGAAAGTAAATATTGGGCTATTGAGGTGAATATACAATTATCCAATTCAGGCAAGAGATTTTAGTGAAGGGGAGAAGTGGCAGTGAAGTACTTGCTAATGAGCTTGGTGTAAAATCTACTGCCTAAAAATATTCAGATATATTGTAGAACCACAGAGTGCTTTGCCAGCCCTGATCAAAGTTAGAGTGGTATGAATTAATTTGTAAAGTGAAAACCAGAGGTATTTATAGATGTGAGATGAATTTGGCAAACGTTTAAGTCCAGAGAGTTAAAACTTCCCTTTGAAAAAGTCAGAATGTTTTGAAAACATTTCAGTCTTCATTTTTCCAGCAAGTGTTCTGCAAATCTCTCACGCTTCCCCTCGTGCTTTTTTAAGGTTAAAATAAAATGGCAAGAAGCACTGTAAATCAAAACAAAATAAATCTATGGTATTTCAGATGAGCCAAGATGAAATTTCCAAAGATCTGTTTCCCTTTGGGGAAAAGAAATATTTGAGAATGAAGACAACTCCAGATGATTCCCCTTCTTTTAGTGTTTGTATTTTGATTTATTTTTCATTTGACTAGAAAGCCACACAATTAACAGTTTATGCACTACTAACCAAGGCCCATTCCTAACCTAAAGGAAATTAAAATCTGAACCAGGCATGGCATGAAACAGGGCATAGAGCAGGATAAGTTAATAGGAAATGGTGAGATTAATTTAATGTGTTAAATTATTTTAGAATTTTAACCCAAATTTACATCAAACAATTGTTCCTTCAAAGGATTGTTGGACTTTTTGTCTTAAAACCTTGACTGGCAAATATATGAACAGAGCAATAACTCGTGCACTTTGAAATGAGACAGGAATTTTTTTTAATTTAATTTATTTTCTCTACCTGCTTCTGGTGCAAATATGTGATTATCCCAAAATCCTCAAGAGGGGCCACTGAATCAATCAGTTCTTACTGGCAGAGGTTCCTCCTGTGTCCTCCTGGTCTGTTCCTGAAGTTCACCCCACTGATGTTTTTCCCCACATCACATTTCACAGTGACAGTATAAACTCAAGCCAAGGCTTGGCTCTCCTGACATCATTCCCTTCTCTGCACCTCTTTGCAGTTGGATTTCTGAAAAGTTTTCTCCCTGTTGAATGCTGTTTCCAATCTCCTTAGAAGAGATGGGGTTTGGAGCAGCCTCAGTTTGTGGCCACAGCAAAGGTCCAGGTGTCCCCTCCAAGCTGTGTTGGTGACAAGGGGACACTGAGATACGTGTGAGCTCCCAGCTCCTTTTTTTTTGTTTTGGAGTAAAAATCACCATTTCCACGTTTTATGATTGGAGCAGTTCGTGAATTGCACGTTTTGAGGAGTCCACGATTCATCACCTGAACATTTCTGGCCACTGTTGTATTACAAACACAACCTGCTGAGGGCTGACTGGGGAGAAACCACCTGAGGGGGAAAAGTCACTGGGAATTTCCTGCTTTTTAGCCCCTTGATCTTCTAATCTGCATCAGAGATTCCGTCCTTGCTTGATTTGGGGTTTGTTGTGCTTCGAATTAGCATGAGAGCCAGGAGACAGGGAATAAACCACGAAGCACAGATCCCACTGCTCCTGGCATGAATATTAAAGCTGCTGTCTCCCTGCCCTACATAGCTGGTGGTGTTGGTTAGCCAGGCAGGGTTTGCAGAGCGTAAAGCAGCAGAATTGCTCCTGATCATCAGAAAAAAAATAGGTTGTGGGGCTTTTTTTTGTAAGGAAATGGAGGGAAACGCTGATTTTTCAGCACCTCTGGGTTTCTCTCCCTCCTCTTGAGCGAACACAAAATCAGGCTGGCTGCACACCTGTGCAGTGGTCCTGGGGAGCTCCAGCTTGCTCCACGAGGCCATGAGCCCCCAGGAGTGCCTCCCTGAGGACGAGCTTTGCTCACTGTGTCCTTCTGTCCCTCCCTGCAGGCGTCCAGCACGCGGCCGGAGTGCAGCATCATGCAGGAGATCGAGGAGGAGCGCAGCCAGTGCCTGGCAGAGCTGACCTGGGACAACCAGACCTCAGGTATTCCAAGAGGGTTCCAAGAGGAAGAATTTCCTGTTACAGTCTATTTTATCCTATTCTGTGTTGAATATTCTATTTACAGTGACCAACCGGTGTGAGACACAACTCCTATAGAATTTACATACAGCCTATGAGAACTACTAGATTTGAATAAGGCACTACCTCCTTATGCTAATTTCTATAATCCCTTCTTCCTGCTATCCCTGCAGACCCTTTTTCTGCCTGGTCACTGGTATTGCTCAATATCCTGTCCCCTGGACTGGCATCCCTTCCCATATCAAAAGTGACTGTCATTTCTACCTCACCCACTGGCCCAATGTTCTCCCAACCTACTGCTAATCAATCATATTTATAAGGTTTCCCTGTGTCACCTTCCCCAACAGTGGGACACTCCCAGCCCTCCCTGGCCAGCAAACCCACATGTCCCAGCCTCACAGCTGCCTTGTCCCAGCCATTTCCTGGCCCTTCTGCTGCTGCAGCAAGGATTCCTCCAGCTGCTCTTCAGAAGGGAGAGAAACAGGTGCTTCCAAAGCAGTCTGCAGTCAGCCAAGAGTTCCAGCAGCTCTGCAGGTGCCCTTGCAGCCTCCTGGCTGGGAAAGCCTAACTGAGGTGTTTCAGTGGGTTTAATCACAGTTGTCTACCTCTCTGAACTGGAATTTTTCCAATTTTTCCTTGGGAACTGAAAGCCTGAAGTTCTTCCAGGCCTTGGATTACTCCAAGAGAAGCCATTGTGACCATCTCCTTTGATTGAGCTGCCCTCCCTTCCCTATGCCAAAACTGCTCCTGTCCTCACGGTGAAGCAGAGGGTGCTCCAAGGCTGTGAAGTGTTTCTGGAGCTGGGACAGGCAGCTGAGATCCTCTCCTTGTTCGTGGAGCTCTCACCACACCAAGAAATCCCCCAGGAAGGGTCTTAACCCTTAACCCTCTTCCTGCTGCATTGATCAGGAAAGGAGGAAGGTTTTGGTGCTGCCCCATCCCATCCCATCCCATCCCATCCCATCCCATCCCATCCCATCCCATCCCATCCCATCCCATCCCATCCCATCCCATCCCATCCCATCCCATCCCATCCCATCCCATCCCATCCCATCCCATCCCATCCCATCCCATCCCAGCCCAGCCCCGTGTCTGTCAGTCAGGGGTGTGTAGGGACCCAGGTGAGACTGCCAGGATCCAAAAAGAAGGGATGGATCATTTTGCTGGGAAGATGAGTCTCAAATCCTGCTGGAGGCTTGCATCCCTCCTCCCAAAAGAGGGGAAAGTGGAAGAGGAGACTCTCCACTGGCAATGTTTGCAGCCAGGCCACAGACTGAAGGACTGTTCTGATGGAACAGAATCCTGGCACAAGCTGATCCCAGGAGGAGCTTCACTGGGTGCCAGGAAGGCTTTTGGGCCCTGCTTTTATCTACTAAGGGATGGTTGTCTTTGATTTGGAAGCTGTTTCAAGTGTCCCTGTACAGTTAAATGGAGTTTTTGAAGAAATGTTCTTCTGGAATCTAGTAAAGGGAGAACTCAGGGTGGGCAAAAGCCTTCATCTGAAAGCCAGCTAAATGCTTCATTTCATTTTCATGGCTATTTAAAGAACTTAAATTAAATACAATACATTAAGAGGAGAATAAATAGTTGAAGTGATAATACTTTTTCTGCTTTTGCAGAATGATTTTTCTCATTGGAAAGTTTAATCTAAAACAGATTTTTTTTTTTTTGCTGTAGCAACAGAACCAAACCAATGCAAGGATTTTTCCCAATTCTGAAGTAAAGACACACAACCATGTTGCAAGTCATTAATAAAAGTCATTAATGAGAATCATAATTAATAATTCTGGGAAGCAAGTACATAGAAATCCTTTGGAGGGTTTTTTCCCTGATGGAATGCTGATGAAATATTGGGCTGGGATAAATCTGCATTTCCACCAGTCACTACTGATGAATTGGACTGATTCAGACATTGCAGTTTTGAGCACAGGAAAATGGTTTTGTCCATGGAGACAGTACTGGAACTGGAGTGACAGGACAAGGAGGAATGGCTTCAAACTGAAAGAGAGCAGGTTTAGATTGGATATTAGGAAGAAATTCTTTCCTGAGAGGGTGGTGAGGCCTGGCACAGGTTTCCAGAGAAGCTGTGGCTGCCCCATCCCTGGAAGTGGCCAAGGTCAGGTTGGACACTGGGGCTTGGAGCAGCCTGCGATAGTGGAAGGTGTCCCTGCCCATGGAAGAGGATTGGAAGGAGATGATTTTAAGGTCCCTTCCTTTGTGAAAAGCAGTTGGCACCCATTTACCCCAAAGCATCAGCAGCTATTTAGGAGCTCTTTAATTATCCAGACTTTATTATCCAGACACTCACAACTGCCCTGGAGGCAACAGAAAAAAAACCAGAATTGTTGGCTCTTAAATGGGTGACTGTGGATGAGAGTATGGAGAGCTCTGTTGTGCTGTGTGGACAGATAATTTCCAACTGCCTACATAGGATGTGTTTCCCCTTCAGAGTGATCACAGCATGTGAGCACAAGTAGGTCAAAGGAGGTGTTTTTCTGGAGTGGGGCTCCATAACTCCATAAATGCAGCTGAGCTGTAAAATCAAACTTTGGACTGTGACGGTTGGGGGTGAGGGGGAAGTTTGTTGGAGAGAAGTCTCACGAAGGTGATGATTTGAGATCTTGTGAAGGTGGTGACTGTTTCATCTGAGTGTTGCTGGAAAGAGAAATCCTAGTAAAACTCTGAGGAAAACCATAATTTTAACCCAGTTCCATCCCCCAGAACAGGAGGATGGAAAGCAATCGAGACTCCCTGTGATCTGCAGTGTAAAACTTTGATTTATGGCCAGGTGGTTGTGTTGCCTTCTGCACCTCCCATGCCTTTTCAGGAAAAGGAGAATGCTTCAGGTTTAACTAGTGATTCGTTATCCTTTCTAATCAAACGAGTGGAAATAAACACAGCATCTCGTGCATTCTGGAAAGAAAGCTTTGTTTAGGAGCCATTATCAATCGTATTGAACAGAGGGGCTTAATCACAGCTGTAATTTGATGTGTCAGACAGATCAGTCACTTGTTAAGAGCACTTGATGGTGATGCTGAGGTTGATCATGGCTCGGGTTAAGCAGGTAGATTTCCACTGATAGACAACAACATCCTTCTTAACCCTCTTTTTTTAACCTTCAGACACCCACCCCTTCCTCACAGGGCCTGGACATGCATGAAATCCAGGTTTTCTTTGCAGATTAAACTTCTTCCATCCCTGGCAGTGTCCAAGGCCAGGTTGGACGGGGCTTGGAGCAACCTGGGATAGTGGAAGACATCCCTGCCCATGGCAGGGGGTTGGAAGGAGATGATCCACGTGGATCCCTCCATTCCCTGTTAGGAGTGTGATTCAGTACCTGTGGATTTACCCTTATTTGAGGAGGTTTGACAATTTGGTTTGACAATTATAAAGGTCTCTTCCAACCCTGATGGTTCTGGGATTCTACAGCCAAGAAGTCACTAAATATTGCCCAGCCCTGAGGAGGAGAAGTTTGTTTAGTTTGTTTTCCAGCACGGGAAAGGCTGCAGAGGATGCAGTGAGGGGGAAATCCACGGGGAAAAGCAGTTGAAGCTGGCAGTGTGTACAGAGGAGAACCAAACAGCAGCGAGATCAAAGTCTGAGCTTTTAAGGAAGTTTGTAACCATCAGAGGACACCCAACAGCCTCTCTGCAGGTCTGCAGGAAGCAGAGTTTTATGGCAGAGCTTGCCCAGTTTCTGGAAGGGTGTGTGGGATGCAGCTGTGTTGCAGCACAGGGCTGGATTTTGTGAGCAGGACTGGCCTTGCACTCCTGTGCCCTGGTGCTCTTTAACTCCACGCTGACATGACCAGCAAAGACATCAAAGGACACACGTGGTTCAACACAGGAGTGGATTCTTTGCCACTGAAATCAGGAATAGGTAGACAGAGACCAGGTTCACGTGGGCAAACAGCCATGGTATGGGAATGGCTTTTGGAGAGGATTTCACAGAATCACAGAATTTCTAGGTTGGAAGAGACCTCCAAGATCACCGAGTCCAAACCAGCCCTAACACCTCAACTAAACCATGGCACTGAGTGCCACATCCAGTCTTTCTTTAAACACATCCAGGGATGGGGACTCCACCACCTCCCTGGGCAGACCATTCCAGTACTTTATCACCCTTTCTGTAAAAAACTATTTCCTAATATCCAACCTGTATTTCCCCTGGTACAGCTTGAGACTGTGTCCTCTCCTTCTGTCAGTTGCTGCCTGGAGAAAGAGACCAACCCCCACCTGATACACCCACCTTTCAGGAAGCTGTAGAGTGATAAGGTCACCCCTGAGTCTCCTTTTCTCCAGGATGAACAACCCCAGCTCCCTCAGCTGTTCCTCACAGGGTTTGTGTTCCCAGCCCCTCACCAGCCTCGTGGCCTCCTCTGGATGCACTCAAGGGTCTCAACGTCCTCCCTAAACTGAGGGCCAGAGCTGGACACAGCACTCAGTGTCCTTCCTAACCTGAGGGGACAGAGCTGGACACAGCACTCAGTGTCCTTCCTAACCTGAGGGGCCAGAGCTGGACACAGCACTCAGTGTCCTTCCTAAACTGAGGGGCCAGAGCTGGACACAGCACTCAGTGTCCTTCCTAAACTGAGGGGCCAGAGCTGGACACAGCACTCAGTGTCCTCCCTAAACTGAGGGACAGAGCTGGACACAGCACTCAGTGTCCTCCCTAAACTGAGGGGACAGAGCTGGACACAGCACTCAGTGTCCTCCCTAAACTGAGGGATCAGAACTGGACACAGCACTCGAGGTGTGCCCTCACCAGTGCTGAGTACAGGGGAAGAATGACCTCCCTGCTCCTGCTGGCCACACTATTTCCACTTGGTGTTGGGTATCTCTGGTCTGTTCTGGCCTGGTGCAGGCATCCCTCTCAGGATGTGATGAATCCTGCTCAGATTGTCTCACCTGTTGTCAAAATATTTAAAATGAGGGGACTCTTAGTGAGCAGCTCAGGTGTGCAGGGAAAAAAAAACACATTTCACAGATAATCTCTGCACTGGTGTTCACTGGCTTGCAGGGCGTTTGGCCAGATGGGGTGAAATCATGCCAAGGGGGTTGAGCAAGATGACCTTTAAAGGTCCCTTTCCACCCAAACTGTTCCACGATTCCGTATTCCAGAAGTGAGGAATGCAATCCCAGCCTCACTGAAAATTGGGATTTAGCTGCAGACGCTTTTCCAGCTGGGATATGTGTGTGCAACACAGTGGCTGCTCAGCTGATAATGCACTGGGCAGCAGCAGGGAAGCTCTCCCCAGGGCTGGGATAAGGGGGTTTGCTTCCCAGACTCACAGAGAGAGGAAAATCCCTCTCTGTGAAGTGTGGCTGAGCTCCTGAAGGCTGCAAGGCAGGAATCACCACTGCACTGCTTCCTGCTGACTTTCCCTTGCCTCTTTTATGTCATGGTCCCAGGGCACAGAGGATATCTCTGGGTTTGTTTTGGAGAAAGCTTGGCTTCTCCGTGGTTGTAATTTGCAAACAGTTCGGCTTAAACTGAAGCACACAAATGAAATGATAATAAATAAAGAGAAGTAGTCCTCTCTTTGTTAAAAGGGCAGGAAAATCAATCAGGTCTGGGTCGGCTGGCTCAGCTCATTATCTGTTTATCCCATTATTGCTAATTAATTTGCTCTGCAATCAGATACTCTTTCAGAAGCAGGAGAGTTATTTAGGGATAACAGCTGAACAAGAAACCATGTCTGGGTGGGATGAGCAGCTCTGGAGACCAAGAGCTGTGCAGGAAGCACGGCCTTCATGGAACCAGAGAATCATGGAATGGTTTGGGCTGGGAAGGTCCTTAAAGCTCATCTCATTCCACCCCCTGCCACGGGCAGGGCCACATTCCATTATCCCAGACTGCTCCAAGCCCCATCCAACCTGGCCTGATACCCCTAGTCCTTCAACACTGAACTTTTTTGTTTGCTCCCTAGACCTGTCTGTCTTGGAAACAGAATAAGACTTAATAAAAAAGTCTGAAAAATGGAAAATATGGAAAAAAAAATAGTGCCACTCCCCCTCTCAATGCCTGTTCACTTCTGCTGAACTTGCACATGCCTAACCCTTGTTGTCAGATAGAGATGAGTGCTGCAAGCTCCTCATCACCATTGTCACATGAAAAAAAATCCAGGTGGGAAATGGTCCATGCTGTTTAAAGTCTGAATATTGCTTTTGCTGTTCCACAGTGGAGGCTGCCTTGAAAAAACAAATTTGGAGCCTGGGGGGTCTCTGTCAGTCCCCCCTAAAGAAGTCAAAGCAAGTTTGATGGGAGGAGAAGAAGTGAACATATGGAAATTAAAAATCAAGCTGGAAAAAAAACATTGATGAAGTTTAAATTAGGAGCCTGTTTATTCATCACCATCTGTTTATAGTGCAGGAAGATAAGAAATAATTAATAGTTCCTTGCCTGGAAAAGTTCAAGTGAATTCTCACCTCCCAGTTGCATCAGCCCTGCTGGGGCAGATGAGGTGGCAGTGGCATTTGTGGGACAATCCTGTTATCAGCAGCTCTCCAGGTGCTGGAGAAGGCACCATGGGGCTGGTCCAGCTCAAGAACTCCAGAGAGTGCCCAAAACAGGGTGGGGAAAACTGTGGATGTGGCACTTGAGGACGTGCATCAGTGGGGAACGTGGTGGGGCTGGGGTGGTGCTTGGATTTGGTGACCTTGGGGAATTTTTCCCAACATCAAAGATTCTGTGATTCTGTCATTTCAGAGTTGTGTAGAGCCCTCATAAGTCTTGTGCCATATCCATCAACCTCTTAAAAAAATCCTGGGACAACAGGAATGGCATTAAATGACAGCTGTTGGTCTGCTAAAGCAAACCCTAAATCAAACCTCAATCAACAAACTCAAAAAAATCAGTTTAGCTCAGTCTGAAATATGTTTGGTCTTGATGGTCTCTCTAAAGGCAAAAGCACCTGCTGGACTTTTTGCCATGTTCTCTTTTATTAATTTTTAATTTACTTTTTTCCTGTTACTCCAGCCTAGGTGATACCAGGGGCCTCAGTTTCATTCTTGCTCTGAGCAGCAGCACTGGGCAACTCCCAGGTGTGACATCAGTTCCCTCCACTCCTACAACAGCAGAAAATTCAGCCATGGGACACCAAGACCTTAAACCCCAGACTCTGATGTAGGATCAGTACCAAAGTCAAGCTCCCTTTTATTTAGCAGGAATTTTTCTCCCAGTTTTTTAGCAATGGCCACGATACACAGTAGGACAGGTCCTTCCAAATGGTCTTCCTTCACCCTTCCCTCATCTCTCTGGGACTCTTCCCAAACTCCTTCGTGCTGCAGCTCTTGCAGAGGTGGAACCCACTCCCCAGAAACTCAGAATAAAGAAATCTGCCATGGGTTTTTCAGAGGAGAACCTTTGCAGTCTCTGCTGTGAGAGCTGGCCCCTGAAACATGAGGAGGGAGCGGTGTTGTCATGGTGGTAAAACCAGGCTGAGCCCTGAGAACCAACCCCAGACTTTGGTGTTGGCTGCTGTGATGTGGCCTGAAGTCGATGCTGTTCTTCCAGATCAGGAATTTCTTTCTGAGGAAACAGCAATCAGCAAAATTTTCCCTAAAAATGCTTCTTTTTCTGTCCATCCTTGCTCCGTGACCCACTGCCTAAGTGAGCACTGCTAATTCCCAGTTGAGTTTTGGGGATGTGATTTAGTGGTGAACATGCTGATGCTGGCCTCAATGGCTTTAAAATGTTTTTCCCAGCCTTACTGATTCCACATTTCCAACAGTGGTCCCTCAGTGGCTTGGCTGAGCCCACCCACCCAGCTGAAGTGCCAAACGTCCCCCAAAACCAGGACAAAATTCCAACATTGACCCACACAGCACCTCAGCACTCTTCCCTGTGGACCTAAGAGCTGATTTTTGCCTTGACCTCGCCTTTCCACAGATATTCAGACGTTCCAACATCTGTTTTCTGCCTTAAAACAGAGCAGGGGTGGAGGTTTTGCCTTGGTTTGCCTGTTGCTGGCTCCTGGCTGGGAGCTCTCTAAGCAGCAGGGTTTGTTTGACTTGGGAACAGCTGGCCCGGGGTTTGTCAGGATTAGCAGCCACTTAGCAGACATAAATTTGCGTAGAAAAGGCATTTTAGTTTGGAGAATGTGTCACATTTTTAAACGCCAGCAGAGGTTTCGGTTCCTTTTTTTTTTTTTAGCATGGGATAATGGATAAATGCACACGGCCTTAGCCATGCAAAGGTTATAGAAATAAGGGAAAAGTGCCATTGCTGCAGGCCAGTGGAAAAGAAATTCAAAGTATTTTCAAAGCTCTGGATAGTGGCTCAGGTTAAAGCCATCTATGCAGAGGTTTTGTTTCTGACAGCAGCCTGTGTTTGTCCCTCTCACATCCCACGAGATTTCTGGTTAAAGTGCCTCCCCTTCCTCATCTTCACTTTTTGTTTTCCAGTTAATGCTGACTGTATCAGAGCACCCTCATGATGGTACCCACCCTTTTTACCTGGGATAAGAACATTGGGGAATACTGCAGACACCATAGGTGATGTTGGATAAAGCATTCCTAGAGGTTGAGCCACTCAGCCATGAATTTCTTTCATTGGAGACACCAATATGGGAAAAAAACCATCTAGGAAGGTACCTGAATTCAAAGTCTGATTCTCTGTAAATCCAGTTGTCTACAACTCCTGGAAGAGCAGAGGGATTTGAGTGAGGAAACCCTGGAATAATCCTTGAAGCATGTTCTGTGTCAGAGCACTGGAGATCTTGTTTAGAGGCTGCTGAGGAGATAAGTCATGTTTTTGGCAATGCCCTGTGTAAACTTTCATCTTAAATCTTGGATCTTCTCTTTCAGTTTACATGTTCTGGAGTTAGGCAGAAGGGCTCAGCTGACAAATTTGATTTATGGAAAGGAGGGATTAAAAAAATTGAGTGTTTATTTCGCTTGTTGGTTAAAAAAGGCTGAAAGATTACAAACTTTTTTTAAAAAACGAAATTGTTTCCTAATAGATGTTGTTGATGGAAAATCTCATAAGATTTTTCATGCTTAAAAATCACCTTCCAGCAACAGTGACTGGTGATTTCTTTCACACTGATTAGAATGACTCAGTCTGGGGCCTTTAAGGTGAGGTTTCCTTCATAGGCCTTTGAGTCAAATTTCTGCAAATGTTTGGGAAGAAAGCTATTTTTTTATATATTCCTGTTGAGTGCTTGGACACCTTCTGCTTGCAGAAATGTAAATCAGGTTTTATAGTAATTTATGGTGTTCTTACTTTAGAATCCTGGAGTTGGTAAAGCTGGAACAGACCTTTAAGATCATCAAGTCTGATTTGTACAAAGTGGGAAAAATGAAATCACAGTGTTGCCACAGATATCGAGGCAATGTCCAAAGCAAACTCTCTTCACTTATCCTGAATTTTGGGATCCTTTTTGCTTTCTGTGGCTGCCCAAGCCCCTTTCCTGCTGAACTGGAGCTGCAAATCCCTCAGTGAGCAATGGGCAAAGGAGCACCAGCAGAGCTCGTGGGTGCTGGGAAGGAAACGCCACCGTGCCAGGGGTGACATCCCTGGCAGGATCGTGGCTTTCCTTCAGCTGGGTGGATTCCCTGCCAGGGCCTGCCTGCAGTGCTGCAGGGAGAGCAGGCAGCACAACAGGCAGGAAAATAAACAAAAGGCTGTGCAAAGCTGGAAGGGGAGCTCTGAGGGGATGGGGTTGGTGCAGAGCAAGGCTCCAGCTGTAACAGTGCCAGGGCCAGCAAGTCTCAGCTGTGCCCATTACTAGAAAAAACAAACAACATTCAAAAGCTTAAAAAACAAGTCCTTTAAAAACATCATACCCCTAAAAAAAATTAAGTCAAACAATAAAACTCATTTCAAAAATAACCTTATCAACACATAAACTGAAAAACATAGCATTAAGTAAGTGTACCATATCCCCTACCACACACCAGCAACAAAGGAAAAAAGTACAATAAACTATTAAAAACCGCCTTGAAAACACTAAGTAAAAAATCTTTCAAAAATTAAAAACAACATTTTACAAAAACCACCTAGTTAGTTAACGCCCAAAGTTCCACCAACAGAGCAAGCCCTACTTAGTCTAAAATCCTACATACAGTAAACAAAAATAAAGTCCCAGTAGTACATGTCAAAAGTTTGTTAAAAATCCAGTTTAAACCAAATCAAATACAAACAAACCCACCCACAGAGTTATCTTTACTCAAAAAACAAGTTACACATAGTAAATAATACCAAAAAAAAAAAAAAAAACAAACAACGCAATGTATACCCCCAAAAAAATCTAATCATTAAGTAAAAACTATGTATAAATGCCATTATTAATAAATGTCATTACCATTGTTTATGACTGTCAGTGATGATACAAATAAAAAAGGTGATGAGATGGAGCTGGGGGAAGGAGAGATGCCCCGAGGATGCTGGAGTGTGAGTGGGGGACAGGAGGGCACAGCAGTGACTTTTTCAGGGAAGAGAGTGAGGATGCATTGAGTGAAACCTGGGAGCCAAGCTAACCCCAGTCAAACCCAATCTGTCCCAGAAAAACAGGGAAAAACCCTGCTCTGCAAGCCCAGGGCAGGATGGGGTAGAGTTAAACCCACCAAAGATACAAGGGAGAAATGACAGGGAGCTGTTTCCATGCTGGAAGCTACTAAATAGGCTGGGATGCTTCAGCTTGAAAAAGGGATGCCCGAGGAGGGATATTAAAGGGGATTTTATGGATTTTCTCCCCAGGGAAAGGGATATTGTGGTTAGGCTGTGAATATTTTCGTCTTTGTAAAAGAGCTGAGCAATTCCTAGTGAAACCAGCAATGAGCAGGTTCAAAGGGAATTCAGAAGGGGAGATCATTTTTCTGTCAGTGGACACTTAAACCATGCAACGCCTCGGCAAGGGAGGTTGTGAATTCTAAAAATTTTCCTGGCTTCAGAATTAAAATCCAATTGCATTTAATTTGCAAGATTTATGGGAGAAAAAAAATGTATCTATGGTATTTTTCATTATTTCATACAACTTTTAAACAGAAAATTACCCCTCCTTTGGGAGGTCTCTGCTCTCTGGAGTCTGTGGTGGCACTTGTGACCCAAAGCTGGTGGTGGGTTTTCCTCCAGTGAGAATAAATTCAAACTGCCTGGGTGGTGCTGAGTTATGGATTGGTGCAGGCACCATCTTCTGGAGTCTGTTTCCTTGGTCAGGGGAGAGATCAGTGCTCAGCTGGGACGGGGAGATGGATGCAGTGATAATTGCTTGTAATGAGATGTTCCTAACGATGAAGCCACGGGTGAGCACCAAGGCTGGGCTTGTCAGGGGGGCAATAAATGTCACCCCATGGCTGTTTACAGTCCTGAGAGCCTGGGAACTGCCTGCTGGTATGAAATTGGAGAGAAAAGGAGATTTCATTGCAGCACACCAGGCTGTGATGGTGCCCTGGGATAGCTCAGCCTGGCTTAACTGAGCTGTGCCTTTGCCTTGCTGCTATCCCTGTGGGTATTGAGAGCTCCTGAGATACCCCAGGCATCAAATGGGCATCTCTGCATCTGAGCAGGGATTCTAGAGGCAAAATGTGTGGGAATGTCTTTCAGAAGAGACCTGGAGTAACCCCTCATGCATTAAGGAGAATTTTCTGTGAGGGTTTTCGGGTGGTGTTCGGTCAAAGGTTGGGCTTGATGTCCTTAGAGGTCTTTTCTAACCTCAATGATTCCATGATTCAGTGAAAGGCTGATGTGCTGAGAGGCTTTTTCCCTGAACTGGGAGTTCACCTGGCTTCAGAGAGTGCCTGGTCCCAGCCTGCTGCCGTTCATTTCTTCCCTCAGCCAAGCCAAGTCCCATCTCAGGGCTGTGCCAAAGCTGGGGAATTCATGGGAATTCATGTTTATTCATGAGGGAAAGTTACTCTCTGCTGCTTCCTAGATAAGCTTTGACCACAATTTGCTGTAAAGTGTAGATATGACTCCAATAAATGGGTTTTTATGCTCCAGTCTGCCAGTTCTGCAAACCAGTGTGCCTCGTGAGAATTGACCTGTTTTCTGTTTATTAACCTTTCGAAGGGAGAGGAAATGAGAGCTCTGATCCACTTTTAGCAGAGACAGTGGGAAAGGTGTGCTGGGGCCTCCTAAAGCCCTGCAGCCAGCACTGTGTCACTGGTCTTCAGCTATTTCTGAGCCAGAACCTCTCAGAGGAGGGCTCTAAGTGAGGCTGGTGCAGCCCCTGGCTTGCTTGTGGGGTATTTGGCCTGCAGAGAGGAAGGAGCTGCTGGATAGAGAGATCTGAGCTCCAGGGTCTTTAGAGGCATGAAGGATTTCTCCCTGCAGCCCTCCAGAAGAAGATATTCAGCTCCAGAGAGCACTTGATGGTCTGGCAAGGAAGAGCAGGGCAAAGCTGAGGGTGTGGGAATCACAGTTAAAACAACAAAAATGGAAAAAAAAAATCTTCTCTTTAAAAAAATATTTATTGAATTTTTTAAAGTTTATTTTTATAATGACAAGAGTTTAAAGACTGCACCTGAGACACCCAGAGTGCTGCTGACTTGGAAAAGCCACACAGTTATTTTTATACAGCTCCTCCAGGTTGACCTGGGATCCTTCCCAAGGCAAAGCACAGCCCTTGGCAGTGTGTGTCCCGTGGTTTTTTGGGACAGGCACATGAGCAGAGCAGTTCTTTTGATGGAAATGGGGAGTAGGTGTGTTTTTAATCCATTGGCACTTGCTGCACTGGGTGAGGACTGATAAATACCTTTGCATCCTCCCTGCAGACACTGAGTGTAGGGTGGAAGACAACATTTATAACTAATTAATGGGGAAGCACTTATCAATCCCCAAACACGACGTGATCAGGTCAAACTTGTCATCTTTGCTGTATCCAAGTGATGCCCCAGGGAAGAGAGGGATTTCCTTCTTCCCAGGCTCAGTGCAGCTGTGTCTGTCCTCAGACAGATTTTTGCCTGCCAACCCCCCAATCCCAGCAGCTTTCCAGGATAAAGTCTATCAGTTTGGGAGGAAGAAAAGCATTTTCTGGGAGGCTCCTTGATAAATGAGGCTGTGAATATTTTTGTCTTTGTAAAAGAGCTGAGCAATTCCTAGTGACACCAGCAACGAGCAGGTTCAAAGGGAATTCAGAAAAGGAGATAATTTCTCTGTCAGTGGACACTTAAACCGTGCAATTCCTTGGCACAGGAGGTTATGAATTCTAAAAATTTTCCTGAGTTCAGGATCAAAATCCAAATGCATTTAATTTACAAGATTTATGGGAGAAAAATAATCTATCTATGGTATTTTTCATTATTTCATACAACTTTTAAACAGAAAATTACCCCTCCTTTGGGAGGTCTCTGCTCTCTGGAGTCTGTGGTGGCAGTTGTGACCCAAGGCTGGTGGTAGATTTTTGCCTGCCAACCCTCCCAATCCCAGCAGCTTTCCAGGATAAAGTCTATCAGTTTGGGAGGAAGAAAAGCATTTTCTGGGAGGCTCCTTGATGAAGGTTGTCTGTGTGCTGGGTCAGATGAAAGGGCACCAAGTTTCACCTGAAGTTTTGATGGGATGATTACAGCATTGCACTGTGCACGTAAAGCATTTTACAGACACCAACCTCCAGCTGTTCCAATCCTTCCAACTCCAGTTGTTCTCTTCTACTCACTAAAAATTATTGATTTTCCTGAACTGCAAATAATTAGCTCAAGAAAGACAAAGACTTGTTAGAGCAGTCCCAGAGAAGCTGTGGCTGCCCCTGGATCCCTGGAAGTGTCCAAGGCCAGGCTGGACAGGGCTTGGAGCAGCCTGGGGTGCTGGCAGGGAGGTGGAATGAGATTATCTTTCATTATTGGAACAAGATGATAATTCAGGGTCCATTCCAACCCAAAGCATTCCAAGATTTGCTGATCCTGTGGTGGCAGGCACTGCCAGGCAGAGTTCTGGTTTCCATTGCCTTCTTTATTTATTGCAGAAATATTTTCAGCGTGTCTGGGGCGGCGATGAGGAATATTGGTGTTGTAAAAGCTAATGGGCAGGTAAAAGGTGTGTTTACACATGCAATAATTTGTAAAAATACACTTTATGTGCCTCACAAGGCCAGTTTCACTTTCTTTTAATCAATAAAATATCTTTTGCTACAAAAGTGAGCACCTGAAAGCTCTCTTCACACATCACAGGCGGTGCTGAAAAATGTCAACAGAGGAAAAGATACAGATCACCAAAACTCTCAGAGTGCATAATTCAGGGCATTTAAAAAGCCAGCTGATGCTATCAGATGGCTTTTATTTTGTATTATAACCTGTCATGAGGTAATGGCTGCACTCTAATTTATTGCAGTTGGTGGAGGAAAAGATTGTGGAACGTGAAATACTCTGCCATGGAATCCCTTTCCATGGAATCTTTAATATCCTGACACTTTTGGAGCTGCTGGCTGTTTGGTGGGAGATAAGTGTGAGGCTGTGGGAACGGAGCTGGGCTGATATAAGGACCTGGAAGCTGACTATTAATGAACTCTGCAGGAGAGCTGCATGAAGGAGATAGCATCACTTATTCCATTTCTCAGGCTCTGATAAACTCAGCTCAGGACTTGGTTTGAAAAGTTCGGTTTGTTCATGAAAGAAGAGGGTAAAATCACTTTGAAAGTGAACTAAGGGTTCTTTTCCAGCTTCAAAGCATTTCTGTGTGCTCTCTATTGATCTGAGACAGACCTGCCTGGCTCTGCACAGGCTGGTGATGACACCAGCCCTTTCCTTAGCTCGAGGAGGAAGAGATGATTTAAAGGAGGAATTTCAGAGCGGGGTGTAATTACCAACAAGTGCAGCCTGACAGGGGTTTCACAGTTCCCTTTGCTGGCACAGGAGAAGTATTTCCTCAACATTTTCTCACCACTTTGTTCTTCCCATCCCAGGCTCTCTCGTGTGGGGCTGTGGACCTCCCAAGTGAGTCACTTTTGGGGGAGTGTTTCCATCTGATGGGGTGTGACAAATACCTGGGAGCAGAGGTGCTGGTTTTAAAAAGAGAGCTCTGCTGACAACCCATCCATCTCACCCAGGCAGCCACTGAAGTTCCTGGCAGTTGGAAATATAAATCAGGGGGGAAAATGTCAAAATTCTGCTCAGAACTCTAAAATGGTAACATATCGATGTAAAAATGTGTTTGAGTCTTTTTTTTTTTTTAATTCAGATCTGCCAGCTCCTTTTGGCTTCAGCGTTAATGTTACGTGATCCAACGATGCTGCATGCATGGGGTGTTATTAATGCCTTTTCAGAAACAAAAGGGCAAAATCAGAACGTTATAAATCTGGGGAAAGGACATGGCATTTTCTCTTTCTACAAAAGCTTTTATTCCACCCAGAAAATCTTCAGCAATGCCTCATTTTCACGAAACCCCTGTGTTTTCTCCCTGTGTTGGTTATTCCTTCATTCCCAGCTCAGGATGTGCCACCTTCCCTCCCTCTTCCATAGGGATCATCTCCTGGCCACAGCACTGTCCCTGCTCAGCCTCCAGCAGCGTTTTGTGCCTTTTCCCTTTGTAAGAGGAAAACTGTTTCTGGTGAAGGGACTTTGGTCCTTGATCCCTTGATTGTTGTGTGTGTCCCCTTCCTGCCCTGAGAGCTGCACAAGCATGGCAATGGGAAGAAAAAGATGATGGCATTTGGAGGGAACAGAGAAGGAAAGGGACAATGCCTCACAGGTTCAGATCAGGTGTTTTAATGCAACAGGGCGTGACAAGGGCCAGGAAGATGATGAAGAGATATTTAATTAGGAATTTCTGCCTTTTTCATCTAGGAGAGGACGCTGTTCTTGTACCAAGACTGATTTGTCTTTCTTTTTTTTTTTTTTTCCCCTTTATCTGCTGTTCTCTCCATACTGATTTCTGGAAAATTACGGTGCTGAATTTTAGGGGCTGGGTGAGCTAAAAGCTGCGTGTTTAAGGGAAATATTTCTGGGAATTTTCATTCCAAAAGGTGCCTGTGCCGGGGTGAGGGGCTCTACACACCTTTGCTCTGCTGCATCCAGCACTCCTGAGTGCTCCACCATCTGCTTTTCTCTCTTCCCCAGGCTGCAGGAGGCAGTGGGACAACATCACGTGCTGGCCTGAAGCAGAGGTGGGAGAAGTCGTGGTACGGCCATGCCCCAAGTACTTCAGGTTCCTGACCTCCTTCCTGGGTAAGCAAACCCCAAAACTGCTCCACAGCTTCACTCTGGTGGGGTTTCTCATCATTCCACCAGGGGAACACCTCAATAAAGAGGGAGAAACCAGCTCTTAGCCCGAGGTGAAGGAGGTTTCCAATTCAGACACGAATTCCCAGACATCAGAACATCCTCCCTGCACTTGCAGCACCACTGCTGTGGATCCCAGGGGTGCAAAAATGGAAAAATGGTTCCTGGTGAAATCCAACAGCGTGGATGTTGTGCAGTGGAAACTGAATCAACCTGTGGCACAGTTGTGTTTGCTGTGCAGAACGAGCAGTTTAGCACAATCATTAATTAAGTCTCTGGCAGAAAACAAACAAGCTGGAGCTGTACGTAATAAAGCTGGTTTTGTTGTGGGGTTTTTTTCTGCTGGAATGACAAATCTGGCCACAGGCCAAGGAATTAACCTGACAAATAATGTGCAGGGGAGGTTAATGGAGGAGGTAGCTTAACTCCCTGTTCAGGGTGTTCTGAGAAGCTTTGGTTTAAAACTCAGGTCCCAAGGGGCTGTGCAGCAAAGGGCTGATGGTGTCTCCTGGTAGTTACAGTTATTTTTCATTATTTTTATTACAGAAGCCCCACAGGCCTTAACAGAGAATTGAGTTCTTTTGCACTGGAGATGCTGCACTGAGCTGACCCTCCACTTTTAAAGCCTTGTAGTGCAAACACACAGGAAAAATTAGGAACGGGGGTAGGGACACAAAATCCTCCCTGTCCAACAGCCCTGGGCACTGCACTCATTAACCAGCACATGCTGATTATGTGGCTTGCCCAAGGCCACACCAAAACTCCTTGCAGGCACAGAAGGGAAATCCAAAATCCCTGGAGTCCTGTCCAAGAGCTGACTTCCTCATTCCCAAAATTCCCAGGTAGCTCATCACTCCTGTGCCAGCACCCAGGGAGAGGAGGCAGAAGCTGCTGTGGTCTCACATCCTGCAGGACCAGACCCCTGAGCACTGGACAGGCTGTGTGCAATAATTCCCTGCTGCTCCTGCTCTGTGCCCTCCCCTGAGCACAGCATTGGCTCACTGGGGTTTATAAACCAGCAGAGGTAGTACAACACAGAGAAAAATCTCTTAAAAACGCTTCCCAGTGCATCATCCCACCAGAGCTGAGCCATGAGGAAAGTGTTGTGTATATCTGATTGTGCATAGAGGTCAAGCACTGGAACAGGCTGCCCAGGGAAGTGGTGGATTCATTGTCCAGGGAAGTGTTCAAAAATAAGAACATGGTTTAGCGTGGACCTGGCAGTGTTGGGTCGGACTTGATGTTCTTAGAGGGATTTTAAAACCTCAATGACTCTAAGATTCCATTTTATATATATTTGGGTTTTTTTTTTCCTTTTAAATTATTGGGACTGTGTTGGACTTAGGCTAAGGAAAGTGGGATATCTTTAATTTTGTGGCAGGATGGGCATATGAGACTCAGTAAATTTGCCTGCTTAGGTGTAACTGGTGTTCTCTGAGATGTCCCAGGACATCCTGGTCTCCCAGTTCCCCTGCAGAAAGGTGCAGATCTCCCACAGTTTCTGTGTCATTGGCTCTGCCAGGTACTTCAGAGTATCTCAAAAATCCTTAGGCTGGGTGAGGGCTGGGCTCTGCTCCCAGGGAACAAGGGACAGGACAAGAGGAAATGGCCTCAAGCTGTGCCAGGGGAGATTCAGGTTGGACATCAGGATAATTTTTTTCATGGAAAGGGTGGTCAGCTGTTGGAAGGGGAGTGTTGTGTCCAGGGAGGTGTTGGAGTCCCCATCCCTGGAGGTGTCCAAGGAAGGCCTGGAGGTGGCACTCAGTGCCCTGGGGACAAGGTGGGCATCAGTCACAGGCTGGAATCGGTGACCTTGGAGGCCTTTCCCAACCCAAATGACTTTGTGATTCTGTGTAGTGAATGATTCCTATTCTGGGAGGAGCCCAGAGATCCCTCCGAGCACTCAGAGCATCACTTGGGCTCCCTGTGCCCTCCTCTCAGTGTGCCCAGCCAAGAAAGAGCCTCAGACATGACCCTTCCCTGCACACCCCTGTGGCCACTTGTGCTCTTCTGGGAGCCATGACCTCAGCAAATGTCACCCAGCCTTGCAGCTGGCAAGGTCTGCAGCCTTCTGGGGCAATTTCACGTTGCTCTGGAGGGGTTTCCTTTGGTTTAATGTGGTTCTCTGCAGCTGACTGTCACCCAGGGATTCCAGTCACTGGAAAGCTGGCTGGTTTGTACAAGGGTATGGAGAGAGAGAACAAGGGGGAATGGCTTTAAACTGACAGCGGGCTGGGTTAGATCAGATTTTAGGGAGGAATTCTTCCCTGTGAGGGTGGGGAGGCCCTGGCATAGGTTGCCCAGGGAAGCTGTGGCTGCCCCTGGATCCCTGGAAGTGTCCAAGGCCAGGCTGGATGGGGCTTGGAGCACCCTGGGATGGTGGAAGGTGTCCTGCTCATGGCAGGGGCTGCAGTGAGGTGAGCTTTAAGGTCCTTTCCAACTACTCCATTCCATGATTTTATGATGGTATGGTTTGGTCAGTGATTTATCCCAACTTGAATCAGCCATTTACAGTGATCAGATGAACATCAGCATGAAAATTCCTGTTTGGTAAAGCACAGGGTGAGTTTCTTTGGAGAAAGTGGAGTCAGGACTCTTAATTTCTGCTGTTTGTAAAGCAGGGGTGTCTGTACAAGACTGATGTCCAGGACCCCATTAATATCCACAGAAATCTGGTCAGCACTGGCTAAAGACACTGTGGAGGTACCTGAACAGCTCTGGAGGTGCCGTGGGCTCTGGTGATGAATTTTCTGTTGACTGGAGTAGGAATGCAGGTCCTGAGCTCAGAGAGAGGCACCCACAGCACAGACATTGAGGGTCCCATTCAGGTTTTTAACCATAAACATCTGATATCATTGGAGAAATGCTGGAAGATCTAAAATCCATGACTGTGGCTGTTGGACACGAAAAGACAGACACAATCTCCATAAAGTCAGAAGGCTGAATAATTCCAATTTATTAACAAGTCAACCCTTTAATAGAGGGATACCATAGAGCTGGACCTAATTGGTCCTTGATTAACAACCATCACCGTGATTGGCTAATTAAAATCAACACTTCTCTACATGTAAACAAGATAACAAACACCAGCTGGACAGATTTGTTTAAATTCTTTCTTCGGGTTGTTTTGAGAAAAATTATCTCCTCAAAGCTCTACTGCAGCTGAGAAATCCAGCAGCAGCCCCTAGGAAACAACTAAAATGAGACCCACACATGAGGACTCATCTACTGGTGTTAAGATACCTGCGTTCAGGATTTCCAACCATAAATGGAATTTGTATCAAGTTTCCAACCTGAAATGGCATTTGTACCAACTGATCTCAGAGTTTTCCATAAGTCAGCCCATCTCTGAGCTGGTTTTACAGTCAGAGGTGAGCAACAGGCTCCTCAGAGGTACAGTTCAGCTGGTTTTTAGATTCCCACTCCAGGATGAGTTCAATACCATCCACAAACCACATATTTCTCTCTGTTTGCAATCAAAACGTCGTGGGGTGGCTCTGGCAGATGGGAATGTCTCCCAACAGGATTGAATTCTGCCTCAGCAGAGCACCAACTGAACAACTGATGCCATCCCCAAAGCAGAAGCAGCAGCTTTGATTCCCTCTGAGGCAGGCGCTTTGTACAAGCATTAACAAACAGGGAAAGCAGTGATGGTCTTAAGTGAAGGGAGGGGAAGGTTGCCTCCTGGTTTATAGGATTTGCTGCAAAATTAATGCCATGAAAGGTTGTGAAGCAGCTCTTCCTTTGTAGCAGTGAGTGTCACTGAGCAGCTTTCAAGGAACTCAGTCATCTGGGTAAGGTTTGTGTCGTACTCTTTGATCCCTCTGCAGGTGTGTGAAGGCTTTTATCAAGTTGTGAGCCAGAGAAAATCTTTTTAATGTATTTCTAGCAGGAAAAGAGTGAAATACCAGGAAACAAAGAGTTAATGTGGTTTTCCTGCCTTGTGGAGGATAAGCTCTTCAAATGACTAATATCCCATCTCATGGTTAATAAAGGATAAAATATCTCGTGGCATTTAAAAGCCTTAAACTGTCCTGATGTCATTTGACTTTAATTTTTTATGGCATTCTCAGACCCAGAAAGTTTTCATTATTCCATGACGTTTGTCAGTGCCACGTGAGGGAGATGGATGAAAACATTTTTGGCACCTTTCATTATTAAAGTGCACTGCTTTCCACCCCTTGACCAGAGTGTTCCAGCTCTCTTTCCACACGTGGAAGATGACATTTGTGGTAGGGATTTATGCCTCACCGTTTCTCCAAAAGCAAATTGTCCACCATGCACAAGTTAAGTTAGCACTGACAGTTTTTAAGCTTCAGCTCTGAGATGAATTGACCTAAGGGGGTGGGGATGGGCACAATCAAGCTCTGGAATCCCACTCAGTGAGGTGAGATCCATCTGAGCTTCAGGCTTGCCAAACTCCTTTTTTCCTCGGGTGCTCTAAATTTATTTCCCCTCTCCTTTCCCCTTCTTGGTGAACACTTTTATTTTGCATTGCTTCTGGAACTGGAACAAAAATCGAATAAAATGAGGACAGGGATGAGCAGAGAGCAGCAGATAAGAAGAAGACATCACCTTTTCTCTAAAAAACCCAAAAATGAACCGTACCCATTGTTTATTTGTTAAAATGGTCATTAAAATACCCAAAAAATTGAGTATTTGTTTTTTGTGGAGTTCTCGTCACTGAGAACCCTCAACTTGCTCAGGTGTTGTGCTGTCCACATGTGCCTTCATATCAAAAAGGCAAAATTACCTGGGGAAAAGGAGGCTCAGAGAAGGCCTCAGCATCCCTGAAAGTGTTCAAAAACGTGTGGATGTGGCACTTGGGGACGTGGTTTGATGGTGGCCTTGGCAGTGTGGGGTTAGTGGTTGGACTTGATGACCTCAGAGGGCTTTTCCAACCTGAACCCTTCTATGATTCCATTATTTGTTTGCACCTGAGGTGTCACAATGCTTGTGCCCCACTCCTCTGAAGGATTGGTGCTACACCTCCATCTCTACCCAAAAATGTGCATTATTTTCTCATTAAAGTTTTCTGGAATCCTATAATTGCAGTATCAAAAGACCCAATGGGAATTTTGTCCTAAAATTTGACAGGATGAGAAAACAAATTATTTACAAAAGGACAAGGGGAATATTAGTATTGTTAAGAAAGGGGGAATTATCTGTATTTATTAAGAATCAGGATCTTCACTTTTAGAAGTAAAATGTGCAGGAAGGGGAAAGGAAAATAAGGGAAAATCAAGTTCTGTCACAAAAATGGGGCGCAGGAAGTTTCAGGGCACTGGACGTGGCAGTAATATCTGCAGGCCAAGTGATGTGAAAGACAACAGAGGAAGAAAATTAAGTTGGTGTTGTTTGATGTGCTGACCCAGTGCCACAGGTTCCACTGCAACATGAAGTTATGAAATACAAAAATATAAAATAACATTAAACACTGGGCAGAAATTGCACTGAAAGAGTGACCTTGTGAGACCGCGACAGAGGCAGAGAAAGCAAATTGGGAAATTATCCTGTCACAACTTTCCCCACAAGTTTTTCCCAGGCCTTAGCACTTCAGCACCCAGCTAAGTGCAAGCCCTCTGCAAGTTTCAAGTGCTTCCCAGGAACAGTGGGGCAGATCAATAATAAAAATGAAAGTCGAGATGTGCCAGCGGGCTCAGCGGCGTCTCAAGAGTGGTAAATAATAAAGTGTTACTGCTTTAATAGTTTCTGCTTGAAAAAATTGATTTGTGTGCAGGGAACATGATGGTAGAGAAGCAGAACTGATTGCTGGGCAGAGCACACCTTCCCCTCTGCTTTAGGAAAAAAAAAAAGGAAAAGGGCAAGGAAAGCAAGAGGGGGGCAAACCCCAACACTGCTGAGCCATGGTTGACCTCAGATCTCTTTGTCTGAATTCAAACTCCCATTAAAAGCCAATAAGAAGATTTTTTTCCAAGAAGATCAAAGGGGTAAAACTTCACCTGTAACACGAACTTTCAGACAAGTCTCAGAGTCTGAAGGGTGTGTTTGAAACAGATGAGAGGCAGAAAGAAATCAAGTGAGAGAAAAAAAACTGAAGAGCAAGACACAGCCAAGAGCTCTGTGCATTTATTCAGTTCATCTGTTCAGTGTTTAACTCCTACCCAGATCAAACACTTCTGATAAAGAAAAGGTTCTGGTTTTATCTCTGCTCCACAAACTCCTCCCTCCTCTTCTGCTGTGCCATGGATAAATCCTGTCAAATGGAAGGAAATTCCTCTCAGTGACAACAAGGAGGTCTCGTGGGGGGTTCCCTGCCCATGGCAGGGGTTTGGAACTGGACTTTGGGGTCCCTTCCAACCCAAATCATTCTATGATGATTTTATGATTCTAAATTCTGAGGCAAGTTTTGCTTGTGCAGTCTCCATCCTTGAGGGGTTCCAAGAATATCCAAAAGGCATCTGGTCATGCTTCCACTTTAGGTGACCACACCTGAGCTGGGGTTTTGGGCCAGATGACCTCCAGGGGTCCTTTCCAACCTCAGCCATTCTGGGGTGCTATGAAAGCAGGACACAGAGCTCCTGCAAGGCACTATGAGGTTATTATTAAAATAAATGAGGGTTAGTTGTGGCTTTTTCAATTTTTTTTTAAATGGAAAACCTCACCTCATTGCTTTTAGGAACAGATGCACCAGTTTGACAGTGGTAACGCTGATCAAATTGAATACAAACCCCACAAAACCCCCAGATTAATTCATAACTAATACCACGAGAATGAGGAGACTCTGTTCTCACCAGGGGCTTGCCTCTCCTTTTTCCACAACACAGAGGAGAGCCTGGAGCCAAACCTACTGGCACTGGGATGTTTCCCATCTCTCAGTGAATCTCCTCCGCTCTGCATCGCTAATTATGTGTCGTTATAAACCCCTGGTCTCCTTCCTCATTAAATCTCCAGGAGTACAGTTTGAAAATTTTAGCTCCAGTCTGATAGGAAATGGGAAAAATTGGGAAATGTAGTGGACTTTGAAAGGGTGGAGAGAAATTCCAAGTGCAGAAACTTAGTGTTTTCTCACACTGTCATTTTCAATGTAGTCCAGATTTTCAATGTACTCCATTGGTGCTGATTTTAGGGAGAACTTGTGTTACACCAATTAGCGAGAAACAGCTCTGGAAAATGGCAAATACAACTTCTGGTGCTTTGAAAACTTTGCCTTTCCGTTGACAAATAATTAGACTTTATTACCAAAGTCTGGAAAAGCTGAGAGCCAAGGAGACCACAAGAACTGGCTCATTTTCATCAGGGATCTGTGGCAGAGCTGGGATTTGACTTTAGAACATAAAAATCTGTGTAATAGTTCAGCCTAACCTGAGCCTGTAAACCTCAGAGGAAAGCTAAGCTTGTGGAACACTTCCCCAAATTTTATGTTTATTTTCAGTATAGGAAGTGATATTTTAAATAGTAGTAATTAGAAATGTTATTTGGTCTGAGCAGAGGCATCATCCATTATTTGAGCCAAATTGTGGTGTGATAAAATCTTTGTTTTCTAACCTTGTAATTTTTGTACCTCTCAGGCATCAGGTGAACATGAGAGGTTTTAGAAAGGTATCTTGTATCACACCATGTGTGTGAATTTCCACATCTAAAAGTGACATGAACAGCAATGAATGGTAGAAAAAACTTCTCTGGGAAGTGAGTTTCCCTAAAATCAGAATAATTTTTATTATTATTATTTTAATCCCACTGAGGCTTTGCCATTGTTCTTCCCTCTACCTTGTTTTCTACATCTGCTAAAGCACTGGGACAATTTTTGAAAGCATTGAGAGAGGCGAGGATTCTTAAATAATCATAAAACTGCAAGGAAGTGCAATTAAGAAGAAGAAATAGGAGAAAATTGAGCTGAAAGAACCCCACCTTAGCTCATGGAAAATAAGAAAATGCCCTAGGGTGACTTTATGATTGTATCCAATTTGAGAAGGTTCCTTCCCAAATTTTGCCCTAAACCAGGACATAAACAAAGATTTAAAACCACCGTGAAATCTCAAGAGAGGAGGAGTTTTGAGCAGGAAATGGGAAGCAATGAAGCTCAGATAATGGGATCCATTGTAGTGAAGAAGAAATAACAGAAATTGCATAACACCTCAAAAAACCTGCAAGTCCTGAACAGTCACGTCCTTGAGGTGTTTGCACAAGATCCTTTATGATCCCCACGGGAACCCTGGTGAAAAGGGCTGCCAACAGTGGCCACGCAGGGAAAGCCTGGGAGCAGCAGCCCAGGGAGCTGTGCTGGACTTGCTCCTTCTGGGGCAGCTCTGAAAAGAGCAAAGGCACCGTGGAGAGCCCTCCTGGGCTCAGAGCTGTTGCAAAGGCTGATTAAAGGGGCGAGTTTTAGTGTCAAAATCCACCTGTCACAGGGATCCGAGGGGTGACTTCAGGCAGGGGATTGCCTGCTGCTGATTTCAGCGCAGAACAGTGGTTGGGAAGATGCTCAGATGACTCAAGTGTCAGAAATTGCTGGAGGTGATACTCGAAGGTTTCTGTGACTCACAGCTGCATAACTGATTTGCTCCCATTTGCAGGAGTTTTCTAACTCTTGTGTGCAAAGAGCTCTGTTGTTGGAAATGTTTGAAACTCTTTGAGCTTCACGGTGTCGCCCTGATTTTTACTCTTCTGATGTTTATAGTTTTCTGAATTCTTTCTCATAGATTTTGCTGTAAGTAAGAAAATTGTTTGTGCTAGTTTATCTTCATTCCTTCCTAGAGGAGGGAACTTCCTAATAGATCTCTGTTTTAACCAATGTGATTAAAGAAGTGTTAACTTTACCCACCAATCCTTTAAGCTTGTCTAAAATACTATATAAAGAGTCAAATTCAAAGAGTAAAGGGGGAATTTAGCCTTCTAAACCTCACAGAGTCCATGTAATTTATTTCGTGTCCTATTACAACATCCCTGGTGCCATCTTTCACCTTAAGAAGGAAGGTTGGACTTCTGTTTGCTCGTTCTGGTGCATTGAGCAGTTTTGCAGTTCTGTGTGGTGAATGGCACCAGTGGAGAGCCCCAGTAATGGAATCACAGTGGGGTGGGCAGGGCTGGGACTGCTGGTCAGAGAAGGTGCTGGGGGAATTTCTGCTTTGCTGTTGGGTCTATTCCTGCTTTGCTATTTTTTGACAAACCCTTATCTTGGCCTCTTAGCCTACAAACCTCTTGGGGCAAGGCTTACCCTGAGTGCTGGTCTGCCCTCCTTTTGTTGGATTTAATTGATGTGGGTGTAAGTCCAGCTAGGGCAGGAAGCAGAGATGTTTTACAAAATGAAAAGTGCTTTGCACTTACAATCCTGGATGGATCAGGCACTTCTGAGTACCAAAGAGCCACAAGAACATCAGTTTTGACAGTTTGGCTGAAGGAGTGAGATGTTCTTGTGTTAATTAAAGCTCGTTTTAGCTGGCCAGAGGCCCCAGGCACTGCGAGCTTGGCAGTCCAGGAAATCTTCCTGCCCTGGAGTAGACAAGTTAAAACAGGCAATACAGGTTGTCCATGTGTGGGTTTTCTCCCTTCACAGCCAAATTTTGAAGTGCTTTGTTCACAAACAAGAATGCAGTGCATTTCCCAGGAATGACATTTGATCAGGGCTCCGTTGTAGGCACGGTCTGGATGTGGAGGACTGGATTTAGTTCCCAGACCCCCAGCCTTCCCTGCATCACGTGAAATGAGCACTTTATCTATCCCTGTCCTGCATTCTCACAGGCAGAATGAAAGGCATAAATACTTCACTGCTCTGTTTAGATAAAAATTTTCCAGGAGCAAAGTCAATGTGACAATAAAACATTCAAACAATGCTGGTGCAATGCCAGCAATCAGAGGTCTGGGTACAAGGGGCAGCATGGCACCACTAGAAGAGATGTTTTTTGTGCAACCCTGTATTAAAATATATTTTTTTACTGAGGGTTGGACTTGAAAACACAGTGGATGGTTCCCATTTATGAGTTCTGCGTAATATGAAAAATTAATAATGGGGAAAAAGGATGAGAGTTTAAGTGTTACAAGAACTGTGCTTTGCCATTTATACCACAGAAGGCAGAAGTTATTTTGGCAGCGAGGGTTTCTTTTTAAACCATGTTTTTTTCTTTTCTTCCAGGGAATGTGACCAGGAATTGTACAAGCCAGGGCTGGTCGGACGTGTACCCTGCACCCTACGCCGTGGCTTGTGGATATGATTCCAACAGCACTCCGGGGGAAGAGGTCTGTAAACCTGCATGGGTGGACATCAGGATTCATCAGGGAGCAATATCAGCATTGTATCATCTTCCCATGCCCTGTTTTTCCCATTGCCCTCTGATTCCTGAAGAGGAAAAGATCCTCTTGAGGAACCTCGGAAGCAGAGTTCAAGGGTTTGGTCAAGGAAAGGATCTTCCCTTTGATGTCATAGGCTCACAGAATTAGGGAATGGCTTGGGATGGAGGGGAACTTATGGATGGTCTCATTCCACCCCTGCCATGGGCAAGGACACCTTCCACTAGACCAGGTTGTTCCAAACCTGTCCTTGAACACTTCCAGGGATGCGACATCCAAAATTTCCAGGATGGCAGGACCTGAGAAGATCAGACCATTGTCTATGTGAGGCCCACACATAACTTCAGGTGGTTTATTTTCCACAGTGCACTTTGAAACAATTATTTCTTGTTATTGTCCACATTTATATTTATGCTTAAGTAGATATGGTGATTCCAGTCTTTCTATGGCTACGTAACCATCAAAAGCTCTAAAAGGGTAGAAGTTGTGTTTTGCTGCTCTGCAGATCTCAACTAGCTAAATGCCTAGATCACTGTAGGGAGCCCACATTTTCATGAAATTTTACTAAATTTTGGTAGAAAACCCAAAAGTTCTCTGGGATGTTGTTTTGCCAATAATATTTGTACGTCATAAATTGTTTGTGTATAAATTAGCAATCACTGACCCAGGTATAATTAGCTTTACAGAGTATTGTCATTCCACTGGAAGGAGTTTGTCACTGGTTTGCTGCATGCTCAGACGTGAAGGGTAAAGTCTAAAGAGGATAACAAATGTTAGAAGCAAGATTCACCTCACCTAACTCAAAGTTCAGCATCTAATCTAAACTAATCACCTGTAGCAGTCCCACAGTCAACAAGAAAAAGCTGATGCAAGAAAAGTTATATTTCACTGCAATCATATGTTGCAGTATTTATATTTATAGGTTAATGTGTTTATAATAAACCTCTACCCATTGTTTTCTTATTGTTGTTTAAGACATATCTCAGTGTTAGTGAATGCTGGACATAGGAATCTCAATAAGGAATTAATATGTGTTTCCAGTATTTAAAGGGGGCTTACAAAAAGGCTGGAGAGGGATTTTTCACAAGAGCATGGAGTGATGGGACAAGGGGAAATGGTGTCAAGCTGAAGGAGGGCAGGTTCACATGAGATATTGGGAAGAAATTCCTCACTGTGAGGGTGGGCAGGCCCTGGCACAGGTTGTCCAGAGAAGCTGTGGCTGCCCCATCCCTGGAGGAGTCCAAGGCCAGGTTGGAGAGGGCTGGAAGCACCCTGGGGCAGTGGAAGGTGTCCTTGCCCATGCCAGGGGGTGGAATTAGAAGATTTTTAAGGTCCCTTCCAACCCAATCCATTCTGGGATTCTGTGGCTCGATATGGTGAGAGGTCTCTGTGCGGGGTCACACCTTGCCAAGGCACTCAAAGAGTTAACAGGGGATCTGAGCAGAACTGAGCCAGCTCTGAGTGTGACAGAAAAAACAGCAAACAGCAAAGGGAGAGGTGCACAAAGGACTTCAGGGCTGTGCTGAAGGGAGTCTCAGCCTGCCCTCAGGGTCAGCCAGCACTTCACGTCCTCAAGTGTCCATCCCTCAGACTGAGCTGTGTGGCTGCAAAAACCATTGCTCCAGCTCTGCTGGGGATTGCTGCTCCAGCTCTGCTGGGGATTGCTGCTCCAGCTCTCTGGACCCCCACCCAGAGCTCTGGTTTGTGTTCCTGCTGCTCAGGGGATTTGGGAATTCCTGGGACATGCTCCCAAAGGATTGCAGCCTTGCCAGAGTGCCGTGTTACCAGGAGAACCTCCATTGTGTTCTTTTAATTCTTTCTTAATTATTTTCCCTCGATTTTCACAGTTTTTTCCTGCTGTTAAAGTCCAATTTGTGTGAAAGGTGGCTGAGGGGGTGTGAACATGCAGTAGCAGCCTGTGAAGAAGAATAGATTTTTGTTTTGTTGTTGCCGAATTGGCAGTGAGTTTGGGGAGCAAGAAGTAAAGGGAATAGAAAAATAAAACAGCAGGCTGTACAGGACATGAGGTCCAGGAAAGACTGATAAGCTTCCAGGAGTAAAACACTCCATGAACTTTTGGTCTCAGGTCAGAAACAACCAGAAAAAATATGAAAAATAAATAAAGGCAGTGTGTAAGGTTTTAGCTGTGAATTCTGGCAATCCCTAAAGTAGCAGATGATGTAGGCACCAAGGTGCTGCTCTTGGTCCATGCAGTGGTGATGAGCCCTTCTCCAAGCTGACTTTTAAAAGTGGTGCATTAACAAATGGGGAGTGGGGTTGTTATCCTGCCCCTCTGTCAGATGTGATGCTCTTCTCCCTTGTGTGCTTCCATCTGCTCAGAGGGGCCACCCCAGGGTCTCTGTAGGTGCTGCCTGGAGATGCTGAGATAAAGAGGCATCTCCAGAGGTCAGTTCAGCCCACATTTCTCTCCAAAGAAATTTCTCTTCATTTGCTCTCGAGGGAACCCCGATGACTTTGGGCTGGATGACATGAACCCCAAAACACTTGGCTCCTGAAAGACTTTATATCAGTATTTCTCTTCCTCCCAAACCATAAATGTTTCCCATTGTCAGCCAAGGGATTAATGTTGAGGTTACTGAATAGAAACCAAGGAAAATAAATCTCAATCTCAATTTAGCACCTACCTCAAATAATTGTTATTATCATATTCCTGTGAAATTAAGCAGAAGATTTTAGAAGTCAAAGAGACAATGATGAAGTTGCCTGATTTCATTCTGTAAATCAGTCCTGGCATGCATTGCTTTCACTTATCTACATCCCTTTCTTTTCTAATAAGAATATTTTATGATCTGGACCCGGAGTGAAATTTCAGTTCCATTTATGATCTTGGGTCAAATTCTCTGCTTTGATATCTCTGAAATAGGAACCAATTGTCATTAGCAAGTGCAGTGAAGAGTGAGTAGTCATTATGTGCTGCTTCCAGAGCAGAGATGACCCCACATCCTGCATTAAAGCTGAATGCAGAACCATCCCTCTCTGCACCAGAAGGATTAGTCACCTCATAAAATATGAGGGGAGAAAGCAGGGAATTGCTTGTTGAATAACACCAGGAACTTTCTGTGCATAATTTCCTCCTGGGAATAACTCTGAGAAGCAGAAGGTCTACTTTTCTCTGCTCTCCTAAATGAAGTGTCTCACAACCTCTTCCTCCTACAGTTCCCTTCCACGAGCTCCTTCCTTCTGCTGGCCAAGTCTTTCCTGGAACAGTTCTGCTCTGGTGCCATCAAAAATAGAGATAATAGAGAAAGATGAAATCAACATGAGGGAGGTTGAGTGCTTTACTTAGAAAAGTCAGAGCTGCCTTTAGGATCCCAAACTCCAGGAAGGTTGGCAAGAAGAGCTTATTTATCTTTGGGGTGCTGGTGGATGAGAGTCTGGACATGTGCTGACCATGTCCACCTGTAGCCCAGAAATCCAATTGTATCCTGAGCTAATCCCACAGCCTGGGCTGTGGGGAAAGGGGGATTCTGCCCCTCTGCCCCCTCAGGTGAGGCCCCACCTGTAGAGCTTTATCTGGACAAGACTAGGCAGATAAATTGTCCTGAAACCCTTCAATTATCAATTCAGAGTGACCCAAAGCTCTCAGTGATGTGGCTGAAAGGACAGGGTGTTTTAACCACCTCTGAGATCTGTGGTCAAAGATGTGACCAGTGTTATCTCTGAAAACTCTCTTGTTTCAACACCCCTCCAAGGTGGCAAATGCTAAGGGATTGCAACTCATCCCAGTCTCAGTGGTTCGGTAAAGTACCAAATACTTGTCAAAGCCTGTGAAAATAGCACATAAAAATGTCAACTCTCAATGTTATGGAGGAGTGTTTCTCCAAACAAGGTTGGGTTTAGATTTTCTGTCTAACTTACTTTCTGTGGTTTTGGTTGTTTGGGTTGTTTACAGAAGATGGTGACAAGGAGGGCAGAGGAGGGATAATTAAGAGCTGGAAAAAATAAAATTTTCCATAAACTGAGTTGTAATCTCATAAAAACTTAAATTATTTTTTAATTGATAAACGTCTAAATAATTTTACCTCTTGATTTTTTCTTCTTCTTGGTTTTTTTTTTTAAGCTGAAAATCAAAATCTCTTGATTTAGAGTGTTGCTAGAGAGCTTTGGAGAGTTTATTTCCCCATTTTATTTAGACTGGGATTCCCTGTTGGATCCAAACCCTGCAGTGCCCCATTGCTCAGAGATTCCGTCTGTGTGCAGTCAAAGAGAAAAGCCATGAACCGATTTCCAACTTAACACGTATTTCTGAGTTAACAGTGAGAACCTTTTAGTTTTCACTTGCCTAAACACAGTGTAAATTCACAACAGCAAGCTAATTTCCCAGACAATTCTGCCCTCAGACCTCCTTAATAAAAATAGTCTCAGTGAACTCGTCATGTCAGACCCAATGTCGTGCACTCTTTAGCTGAACCCTGGTCACTCCTGTTCCATGAGGTTTTAGGCTGCAGCTGTCCCTGCAGGTGTCAAATCAGCCTCCTTCCAACAGGAACCTTCCCCTTGTGTAACTTTAACCCGGGTTTGGAGTGGTCCAAGCCCTGCTGCAACCAGAAGTGTTCTCCACGCTCACACCAGCGGTGTTTGTGTCGCGTGCGCTACTGGATGGGATTCTGAAGGGTGAAGGAGTCAGAGGTGTTTTAAAGGAATGGGGAAGGATGATTTCCTTGTCCCAGCAGAGTGATGCTGTGTTTAGGAGCGCATTTTGGACCTCTTTGAAAGCCCTGTTTTCTTTCTTTCACACCAGCAAACGGCGTTCTACGGAACGGTCAAGACCGGCTACACCATCGGGCACACCTTATCCCTCATCGCCCTCACGGCTGCCATGATCATTCTGTGTCTCTTCAGGTAAGGCCACCAGCAGAAAAAGGCACAGGGAAGGGGATGGCTCAAAGGTTACAGGCTGTGAGGGCTCCAGGAAATGCCCAAGATTTCTGTTGGTTGGCGTTGGGGAGGGCAGGAAGGTTCCTCCGTCGTTCCGTGTCGCCGTGTTGTGGCGTGTGATTTGTGACCTGTGTGAGGGTTGTAGCCCAAATCCAGTCATTTGGGTGGATTCATCTCACCAAAGGCAGATTGTTCTATGATGGATCTCTGTTAGAGGGTTACAGTCCATGGAGTCCTAGTCAGAATGCTGTATATGGATACTATGGAATTTCTACCTAAAGCAGGTATTCAAAATATCCAAAATTGCATCCAAAAATATCCAGGATCACAAAATCCCAGAATGATTTGGGTTGGAAGGGACCTTAATGATCATCCCATTCCACCCCTTGCCATGGGCAGGGACACCTTCCACCATCCCAGGTTGTTCCAAGCTCCATCCAGCCTCACCTTGGACACTTCCAGGGATGGATCATCCACAGTTTCTCTGGGCAACCTGTTTCCTCCCAAAGTCTTTTCCAGAAACACTTCCTGCTGCCACTCCATGGCAAGAGAGAGACACCCAGGGCCATTTAAACTTGCTGGTGTCCCTGAGATATGCACAAGGGTGGCAGATACAATGCAGGGCCTTCAGGAGACCCAGGGCTTCATGGATGGATGGGCAGACAGTCTGCAGATCATCAAGTGGCATTAGAATCCCAGATTGCAGCAAATGGATTAATTCTTGCTCTCTATTGTTTATAATAGATTCAGGCATCTAAATGTGGGTGCCTCCAATGAGGAAGTCAGCACATATATAATCTCCTATTATAAATTCATTTATGTGAAGGGAGATCAGCAAAAAACAGCCCTGTGTGAGATGGAAGAACCCTTTGGATGAGGTTCCATCTCCTTGTGCAACACAGAGCACATTTTCTAGGGTAACTCTCACACCCAGGCTGGCCTCACCCTTCAGGAACTTTGCACTTCTCCCACGTGCTCTCCCCACTCCCCCTACAATGGAGGAGTCAATCAGACACACACAAATTGTCTCCACAAGGTGCAAGGTGCCAGCCAGCCTGGTGAAACCGCTGAGGATTCTGGTTTTCCTTCATGGGAAACAGCTTGGCTTGCCTTTGCCTGCAGGCACAGAGGACTCAGCTCAGCCCCATTAACTTGCCGTGTCAGAGATGAGGAGCACAACCTCTGCCAGTGCACAGTGGCTCCTTAAGAGGTGGTAATTTGATTGTGCTGCTGAGTGAGGTCTGGTGTGGTTCTGGTGTCTGTACAAAGTACCCATTTCCAGACTATTTTGCCTTTCACTTTAGCTGATGTAAAGTCTCTCTTGGAAAAAAGCCTCCTACTCGATCAGAATTCATCTTCAAAATATTAGCAGGCAAGGGATAGCAAAACTCTAGTGTAGTTCTCAGTACCATTAACAACCAGTAATTTTTAAGTGAAAATACAGTTCATATTGCTCCAGAAAGCCTGTTATATGTGTTCATTCTGGCAACAGATGCTAAGAATTTATTTGCCTGCCTGAAGAGACGTTTCATGTTGAAAAGGATTATTACAGCAGAAACATTCTGTAGAAAATAGCCCTTTATCATTAGCACAGTCTGCTCAGTCAAAAACATTTCTTGTCCCGTGGAGAGCAGTGGGATGGACTTGTTTTCTGTCATCCTGTATTTTTTCCTGTTTTTCTGAGGATTGAAAAAGCAGCAGTGCTGCTGCAGATACGTGGATTGCCACGTTCTGTAGAATTAAAGAGGCTTAAGTGGATTTGTGGTGATGTTCATCAGACCAGAGCCTGTCTCAGCTTTTCTAATATTTAATTGGGACTCTATGCCATGGCAGAAGAAATGTGTAAATATAAAAATAATGCTTTTGAGAAGATTTTCTCTTCAGAAATGTTTCATTTCTTCCCAACAGAAAACTACACTGTACTCGAAACTACATCCACATGCACCTCTTCATGTCCTTCATCATGAGAGCCATTGCAGTCTTCATAAAGGATGTCATCCTGTTTGAAAGTGGGGAATCTGAGCACTGCTTCGTGAGTTCAGTAAGTAGCCTTGCACTCAGAATTTCCACCTCATTTTGTTCCCCCTCTCAAGAAATGCACCAAAAATTACCTTGCAAATTCACGTGAGGTGGTGCTTTGGGAAAATTTCCAATCCTTTTCTCATTTGAAAGGAAAAAATAATTCATGATTGCTGCCCTTTGACTTATATGGAGAAGGAATAAATTGATTATCAGAGTCCAAAATATATATATTTATATTTTATATCTGTATATATTTATATTTTATATCTGGTCCTTTCTGAAGTTGATCTTAGAGGTCTTTTTGAACCTTAAGGATTTTATCAGGCCAAACCCACAAGTGAGGTTGTACAGGATTTTGGGGCTCCTGTCAGTCCTGTGTCCATCACCCAGCCACATGCTAATTTCTTGGACATCCTGGTCAAAGGAGGTTTGTGGTTAGGGATTCAACAAAACCTTTTCCTTCAGTGAGGATGGGATTCAGATCCAAATTCACACAACTCATTTCAGTTTTCGGTGGGGTAAGTACCTACACATGAGCCATATGTGTAAGGTGCATCCACAGAGAGTGGGCTCTGATTCCTCTGTTCCCTGGAGCCTGGAATGCTGTTCAGTCCTTTGGGAGAAGGCACCTGCATGTGGGTGATTCTCTGGGCTCCAGTGACCAGATTCCTGAGGGACTTTAGGCAGGAAATCTGTGTGCAGACATCATCACCCATTTTTCATCTGACTCAGTATCCCATGCTCGCTGTCTGCAACCGTGAGATTTCCCTACTGGGATGATAAATAAGGGGAATAAAGGAGCTGGGTTATCTTTTTGCCTTTCAAACTCAGTGTTATCACTGGTGCAAACATTAAGGAGGGAGAAGGGCTGTTTATCTAAAGGCCACGCTGACGTAAGAGGACACCAGTCATGAATAAATTTAGGCAGGAAATTGAAATCGCTAATAAAATGAAGAGATGTGATCAGAAGTTATCTAGGGGGGAAAAACCAACCAACCAACCAACCAAACAAAACAAAACAAAACAAACAGGAACCCTCCATAGTAAGTTCAGAGCATTAGATGAGCTGCTTGCTGATAATAGCAGGGGTCTGGGCACAGCACTCCAGCAGATCCCTCTGGAGCTGTTTTTTATGTCATACAGCACCAGAAAAAAAGATTCTCTTTTCCATCCACCCAGTTTCTTCCTTGTTGTCTGGCTTTCCTGTATCCTCACCCTGAGTCCTGTCCCTGCTGTTATAATGACCTTTCTGCTTGAGCATTGCTCAGCTGAAAGCCAGAGCAGCCTCCTCTCAGCTTTTCCCAAGAACTGTGTGCAGCATGATTCATTCCCTTTGGAATGTCCCTGTGTGCTTCTTGCCCTCTGTGATTCACTAGGATCTGTATTCTTGGAATGGGATTTTCTTGTGAAGGCCCATGAATGGGTAGAAAGACACAGAAACTGGAATAAATTGCCACAGATTAATTGTCGATGCCAATTGGCAGAGGGGCCAAGAGAGGACAGGCCATGGAGTGTGAACCAACCTCTCATCCCTGGGGGAGTTTGCACTGAATTTTGCTGGATCAGGGCTGAGGCACAGGTGCAGAGAGCTGAGTGAGCAGGGTTTGCTTCTCATCCACCCAGGAACATTTCTGGGTGTAAATACAGAATTTTCCTGCAAGATCCAGAGTACTTGAGCTTTCAGGTAGCCCCATGGCTACAACATTTTTGTGTTTCTCCCCATCAGAAGATTTTTGAGTTAATTGCCAGCTCAGGGTGAATGGCTGGATGATACATAACAGTTATCAAATTATGTGGGACAAATCTGTCTCCAGCACATTAAGGTGAGCATACCCCTTCCAAAATCTGCACCAGCCTTGAACCAGCATTTTGGACAACTTCTTAGGTCCCAGTCTAAACATACTGACACAAAATGCCTCTCCTAATGTTCATCTGTTAGGAAAAATGGTTGTAAAATCCATTGTGGTCCTGTGGGGTTGGTTGGGTCAGGTTAGGTTGGCTTGAGTGAAGTTTGTGCTTTGAACTCGCAGGAAAAAGCCTGACTTGGGAGACCTCGTGCTAATTGATATAGTCAGGATTTTATACACACTGAAAGTTGTGTGGTTGTGGCCTTGAGCTCACTCAGTCTGGGGAGAGATTTGAACAAACAATTTGCTGAATGCTCTCACTGCTACTCTGGTTTAGAACAGGGCAAACCCAAAGCAGTAAAATCCTTTCATTAGAAGAGAAAGTCCCACACCCGGTTCCTTTAGGCAGTGAAAGGGTAAAGACACCCCCCTTCCAGAACAGATTTAGGCCTATAAAATCCAAATTAATAGGAACCTCTCCCAGCATTTCTGAGGAAGTCCCCGAAGTCCTCAATTTGATATTACCTGCTGCAGTAAGAAGACTTTAAATTATGTTTTGTGCTCCAGTCACACAAGAATAATTAAGCTCTCCACCAACAAATGTTTCAATGCTTCAATCAAATAGGGACTCCGACACAGGAAGATGTATTTGTAATAAAAACCCCCTTTTTAATAGGCTTCACTGCATTTTTACTTCATTTTACCTAGTTTGGGACGCTTCAGGCATGGTGTTAACTCTCCACCATTTTAAACTCAAAGAGTTTTGTATTGCTGCTGAGTTCAACATCAACAAACACCCCAAAAATTAATTTATTGAGCATTTCTCTGGGCCACAGTGCCTGAGAATGTGGCTGTAAGCGCTTCAGGGCCAGTGCAGCCAAAATATATGTGCTGAGCATCACTGAGTCACGGTGTGAGCCAGCACTGGGTGATGTTTGCAGAGTGATGTGTGGCACCCCTGTAGCCTCCTTGAGTTCCTTGGCCCTACTTTATGGATAAACTCACTCCTGGGGGAAAGAAAAGTCTTGCTGCTTGGGTGAAAAAATCAACCCGTTTTCACTGGGCAGACACCCTGGGTTGACAAGCAGGGCTTGTTTTTATGACTAAATGGAGCAGGTTTAAATGATCTTTAAACCCAGAACCTGCACAAGACCTCTTGTCCCACAGCAAGGAAACCCAGCTCTGGTGGCTTTGTAAACGTCCCTCACTCCTCCTCCTCCTCTGCCCAGGTGTCCAGATCTGTTAGATTTGTTCCTAGGCACAACGTGGCACACTTAGCTCATGGAGAATCCTTAGACTGACCTCTTCCAAAAGTGGATTTTTGTGAGATTTTCCAGTAAGAAACGAAACGCCGCGGGGACCTTGAATTTTCTAGAGGGGTCCAAAGGGCAGAGGGGTGTGATGGGCACACACAGACACAACTTTTGCTTAAGGCACCATGAGGAGACCAAACCCACTCCCTCCCTCTCTCTCATAAAGTATTTATGTGGCTTTTTAATTGCAATTATGCATAACTGAATCATCCTATTGGCTTAAATGGATTAAGAACAGGCAGCTGTGTTTGTCAGCTGGGGCTTTAAGCACTTGGATGTGGAGATGATCAGGCTCAGAGGGCTCTGTGGAGCCACTCACTCAGACTTCCCCAAGAACTGCTGGTTTTGACTCATTCAGGTTATGTTCTGTCTCACGAGTTGGTCGTTTCTGATGGAAAACTCGCCGCACGCGGCTTTGTTACATCTGCAAGTTGTTCACAGTGTGTGAAAAATTGCACCATTTTACAGTCTGGATTTGCCTTTGTTTTTTCTTGTTTGTTCTTTTGTTTTGTTTTGTTTTGTTTTGTTTTGTTTTGTTTTGTTTTGTTTTGTTTTGGGGTTTTTGGTTTTTTGGTGGTGGTGGTGGTGGTTTGGGGTTGGTTTTGTTTTTTTTTTCTTTTTTTTCCCTGCCAGACTCAAGAGGCCTCGTTAGAAGCTTTATTTTTTCACACTGATTTCCTTAGGTTTAGTGCCCTTCCCTCTTGGCATTCCCACAATTTATCTTCCCTTTTCCTTCTCTCCCTGGGGAACACCCTGTAAAAAACAACAGTCAAAACAACACACGTGGTAGAAGGATTGAACTCAACATCTCAATTGTTGTTTCATTTAATTTTTTTTTTAGGGTTTAGGGATAGGTTTTGATATAGTTTCATTACTGTCATATCTGGATGGCATAATAAGGATGAACCACTTACATTTCCAGCCTTGCTGAAGACAAAGCCAACAGTTTGCTGGAAACAAAGATCAGGTTCTACAGATTAAATTCAGGCTTTTTTTTCTGAGCTTTGCAAATTTGCCCTTGCTGGAGATTCAGCCAAGGGAGATCACATCATTTGTCTCTTCCCTTTTGTATTATTCCAGTAAAACAAAAAACTCCAACACAAAAATTATTCTTTGCAGAGGAGAGTGGGAGTCCAGCAGTGGAGAATTTACATGCATATCTCATATTTTCAGAGGGAAAAATTGGTGGTGTTTTACGTTAATTCCCTCAGGACAAACTGATAAGAGCTACAGGCCCCTAAATGAATTTTATTTATGGAAGTTGAAGACAGATACATTTTGATTTCCAGCAGTGAGGCTACTCACATCCACGTGGGAGCACCACGATATACAGGCTGATGGAGAAATGGAACAGTAGAAGGGTTTTTGTGCACCTGTGTTAAAGCAAAACAAACATTAGAGAGTCAGTTGTTTCCTTGGGTGATATCTGATGATCACTGCTACAATCTAAGGTAGGGGAAAGGGAAAAACAGAGGGGAAGGGGAAAAAAAGAACAAAACAAAAACCCCAAACAAGCCCTAGAGAAATGCCCTGTAAATCATGCAAAGCAAGAGAAAGAAGGCAAAGGGATGGAATGGAGGCATCCTGGAAATAACCCAGGAAAGAAGGCAGGAGGTCAGACTCTGGCAGAGCTCTGGAGGAGGAATTTTCTTTACTTAAGTAACTCTGTAATCCTCGACACAGCAGTGCCACCATCATGGGCTGGCAACTTAACACACTGCAGTTGCCAAAAAAGAGGGATAAACGGGCAAAGTGTGAGGAAGGGCTTTATTAAAACCCTGATCAGCTTCTCTTTTTAGTTTTTGCCTTGTGGTTGGCTTGGCTTGTCACTGAAGATGTGCTCATGAGTGCCATTATGCTGTGATTGATGAGCACAAAACAGGCACAGTTAACCCGTTTACCAAGATAATTCTGGTTTTACATCTGAACTCAACTCTGAGTCATCTGACACCCAGGTTAGACCAGCCAGAGCTAATCAGCATATCAGAAACACTCACAAGACAGCTCCCAAAATTCAAACAAGAATTCCTAAGAGACAAAACAGAGAGGCTGAGTCCTTCAGGACTGAGAGTTACATAACCCCTGTTAAAATCGGCAAAGAGAAATTCTTAAGCAGCCTTGAGGATCACGGTCATGGGGCTTAAAGTTGCTTCTCACGTGAGGGAAAGCAGAAGTTTCTTCCTGAATCCAACAGGACAGTGGTGGATTTGAGGAAGCCTGCATGGGAAGTGGGCAAAGCATGAAGTGCAGCCATGTGCAACACATTTTTCATCGGTGTAAACTGGTGCAACTCCGTTTATTTTAATACAAAATTCACTGGTGCAACTCCTTTTGTTTTAATACAAATTTTACTGGTGCAACTCCATTTATTTTAATACAAAATTCACTGGTGCAACTCCTTTTGTTTTAATACAAATTTTACAGGTGCAACCCCTTTTGTTTCAATACAAAATTCGCTGGCGCAACTCCATTCATTTTAATTAGTGCAGGATCTGCCCCTGCCATGCTTTGATCATGAAATAGAGGTTGTGTCATGTAACTTGCTTTGTAAATCCTCACCTCATCCCTGGCAGTGTCCAAGGCCAGTTTGGACGGGGCTTGGAGCACTCTGGGGTAGTGGAAGGTGTCCCTGCCCATGGCAGGAGGTGACACTCATTGATCTTTAAGGTCCCTACCAACCCAAGCCTTTCTGGGATTCTGTTTCTGTAAATGCTTTGCCATTTTCAGCTGGCTTTTAGCTGGCACTGAGGAGGTGAAAGTACTGAGAAAATCTCTTCAAAGATTTTAAAGAGTTTATCTCTTGGGACCTTGGGTTTCATATTGTGAGCGAGTATGTTACAGTTCAAACGTAAAGTTGTTCTTCTGTTCTCCTGCTGTGGAAGATCTTTAAACTTGATCAAAGAGATGTCTTATGTTTGCTTAGGTTATTCCTAGACTCATTTATTTGGTAAAAAACATATTTGTTGTCTGTAGTCTGGCAGTCTATTGTCCCAACTCTGTACCTGATTTTTCACCTTTATCTTTTTCGGTTATCCAGTAAACAGCTGAGTTCAACCTCTGCCCCCAGCAACATCTTTCTCTGTTCTATATATCAAAACTTGCTTCTATACCTGTAAAAGTTTTTCCTATCAAACTCTGATCCTTCCCAACACATATGACTTTGGATTCAGCTCTTCTGCAGAAATAATTCTCCAGTGAGGGGCACATTGCTCCATCCAGGCCCATTAGTGGCCCAACCTTGTTGCAGGTGGAAGAGGCACAGGAAAGAAATAGAAATTGATCCAAAAGTGTCGGAAAACCCCTTTTTCTGACCCAGAGACAGGGGTCCTGAGAGGAGTTTTAAAGTTTTTATTCCATTTTCAGTCTCATGTGAAGGGTGAGACAGTACAGATGTTACAATTCACGTCACCAAAAGCAGAAGCCAAGCTATTTCCTAATCACAAAACATTATAAGCATTTTCTGGCCTATCAGCTTTTGTCACACAATGCTGCTAATGCCTCTAACACCAATCACCTGTCATTTTACCCCACGTGGTCTTGCCACAATGCATCTTTCACAGTTCTAATTCTCCAAGATGTCTGGTTTGTTTACAAGGCCATTGTTTAAAACTTGTTTCGAGTTCCATTTCTCTCTCAGGGATAATAAGAGTCTTTTGCAAACCTATCCCATGGCCTTTCTCAGTCAGCACACTTTACCTCAGAGTTTTCATACAGATGCACAAGACTGTGTGAGCCTTCTGTCAGGCTTTGAGAATCCTCTCCAAATCCATTTCCCACACAAAAGCCTCTTCCTGCAGTCCCCATTGCTGCACAGTGTTGGTGGGAGCAGGAAAGCCTTACCTGGCTGAGGCAGGGCTGTGTGCCTGGGTCAGGCTGTCCAGCCCAGCTCATCCACCTGGGAATGGCATTTCTGCTTCAGTGGTGACAAATCCACGAGCCCAGACACAAATCCAGGTTATAATGGCTTCATAAATTGCCCAGTGGCAGCTGACATGAGGCAAGTATCCAGGGCGTGCTCTTGGGGAAATGATGGCTGCATGAAAATTGTGACCTGAAGGAAAGCAGGTGAAGATAAATTGAATTAATTAGCCACTGCCAAGGCTTTGGAGTGCACTTGCATCACGTTTCTGGGGCACCATGGGTGCAGAGCAGGAAGTGAACAGGGAAAATGTGGGTTTGGGGCTTCTTCTCCCTGTGCCTGAGACAGACAGTGACCATGAATGCAGTTAAATCGATCTGTCTGTACTCTTAATATATTTTTATACTTAGAGTTGAAGCCTCTGAAAGATTCATCATCAAGACATAAGATTACTATTCCCATGAAGGTCTTTTATCTTTCATAAGTCCTGATAGATCATAAATTGCTTTAACAGAGGCTTTCAAACTGGAGTCTCTCTGCTTCCATCATCAGCCACTTTGCTTCGGTCAACACGGCCTTTTAAGAATTTCTCGAGACACATTTCTTCATTCACAGATATTGCTCTTAACAGCCTGAATTTCTGTGCATCTTCCAGGAAAACCTGCAGAGCCACCCACTAGTGCAGCAATTGATTGTTTGCAATTCCCTGCTTGTCACACTCTGTGGTAGGGAGGGAGGGAAGGAGTCAGAGGCACCTTGTTGATTCAGGAGGAGTTTTCTCGTTTGAGTATTTGAAGAAAATTCACTTTCGTTATCAAACACAAATTTTGTGGGGCTTTTTATTGCCCACCTGTTTGAATCTGGTCTACAACTGCAATTAAACCAAGGGAAGAAATTAAAGTGATTCCTTTCTGCCAGGCAGCCTGGCTTGTTTGTTTTTCATTTGCTTTTTTGCTGTTGTTACACAAAAGGTTGTGTATACTAAGCCTAAGTTAGCATAACTTCTTCCTTCCTTTCCTTTCCTTTCCTTTCCTTTCCTTTCCTTTCCTTTCCTTTCCTTTCCTTTCCGTTTCCTTGGCTCAGCAAATTGGTTTGACCCAAGAGCTGGTTTTTGGAGGAACAGAGTCCACCCACTAGGGAACCATCCTATTTCTGCCCACAATTTCCGTTACCACCATCCCAAATTTCTACAAATTCAGCCTCCAGCACCAAAACTGAAGTCAGCAAGGACTTGGCCCTTGGCTTCTGTAGGGTGAAAAGTTGCTCTAGACAACAAAAATCCCTTCTTGAGAGAACAAGAAGGACATTGAAGGGCTGGAGCATGTCCAGGGCAGAGAGCAGAGCTGGGAAGGGGCTGGAGCCCCAGGAGCAGCTGAGGGAGCTGGGAAAGGGGCTCAGCCTGGAGAAAAGGAGGCTCAGGGGGGACCTGGTGGCTCTGCACAACTCCCTGACAGGAGGGGACAGCCGGGGGGGTCGGGCTCTGCTCCCAGGGCACAGGGACAGGAGGAGAGGGAACGGCCTCCAGTTGTACAAGAAGAGATCTAGATTGGATATTAGGGAAAAAAATTCTTCACCAAAACAGTTCTCAGGCATTGGAAGGGGCTCTCCAGGGCAGTGGTGGAGTCCCCATCCCTGGAGGGATTTGAAAGAGGCACAGACATGGCACTTGGGGACATGGTTTAGTGGTGGCTCTGACACTCCTGGACTTACAGTAGGACTCGATAATAAAAGTCTTTTGCAAACCAAACTATTCTCTGATTCTGTGAACTAAAAATTAAGTTAAAAGCAGAGAAAAATCCCCTGTGAACATTGAAAACATGTTTGGAAACCGAGTCCATCCTGACACCTCCATGCCACGTGCACAGAAATTATTGGGCCAAGTTTTGCCATGGACAGAGCAGTTAGATTATAAAATTAGTGGGAATTTGACACTGACATGAATTCCAGTGCCATGATAGTGAGATGGGGAATTAATCATGTTGTGTGACCTTACAAGCAGAGCAATTATTTGGTTATTGGATCATTATTACAGATTTCATTATGCTTTGGTTAAAGTGGATGTCTCAACAGAAGGGGTGGGGTGGGAACAGCTCAAAAGTGATGTATTCCTGAATTTAATTCTGATTATGGGTGTCTGAAGAGGAAGTAGAGTTATGGAGATGTAGGGTTGGGCCAGTCTCTGTGCTGGAAATTCTTAATTTCAGCATCTCCAAAGCAGGCAATACCTGCCCAGTGCTATCCCATCCTCCAGGTCATGAGTGGGATCTATGAAAAGCTTTTAAATAAGATCAAGGAAGCCTCTTTGACCAGGCTGGGGAGAAGATCAGCTCTTGCTGTGTGCAAATGCAGCACAAGTCAGCCAGCAGCCCTTCCCACGGGTCATGTCTTCTGGGCAACATGAAATGAAAGTGCTGGATAAATCTGTCACTGGGAAAATGAGTTTTGATCAGTCTTCTATGGAAGAGACCTGCAGGAATCTCAGAGTAAATCTGCTCCTGCTGCAGTGCTGGTGGTAGCCCAGGGGACAGCACCCAAATACCTTAAAGGAGGATTTTGAGGTCTCAGGGTTTCATGGTTGATGGATTGAGGCAAATCTGAGGCCACATTTTTGGTGGATGCACTGTCCCAACTCCATAACTAATGCCAGGAGCTGCATCACTGCCCAGGATTGCATGAGATGTCTTCAGTATATCTCTAAACTTAAATATGCCTTGGTGCCCTGCCCCAAACCTTCCACACCACACCAAGCTCAGAGTTTATGGCTATGAGGGAGGAACATGGGCTCTGCAAGGAGCTGTGTCCATACACAGGGCAGCTCATGCAGGGGTGGGACCTTTAAAAGGCCCCTTCCAACTCAAACTATTCCATGATTCTGTACAGGGGGAGGGACAGGTCAGGTCTTGTGATGGGGGTCTTGTGAGTGAGGCAGTGAGATTCCAGTGTTCCCAGTCCAGCTGTGGCAGGTGGGATATCCATCACCCCAGTGTTCCCAGTCCAGCTGTGGCAGGTGGGATATCCATCACTCCAGTATTCCCAGTCTAGGTGTGACAGGTTGGATATCCATCACCCCAGTGTTCCCAGTCCAGCTGTGACAGGTGGGATATCCATCAGTCCAGCTGTGGCAGATGGGATTTCAATCACTCCAGTATTCCCAGTCCAGCTGTGGCAGGTGGGATATCCATCACCCCAGTGTTCCCAGTCCAGCTGTGGCAGGTGGGATATCCATCACTCCAGCTGTGGCAGGTGGGATTTCAATCACTCCAGTGCTCCTTTGTACTTCTTTGTTCTAAATCCTCCCTGAACCCAAATCCTAAGCCTGTAACAAACCATATCCCTACTAAAGAAGGCAAGGGAGGCTCGTGTTGGCATTTCTGTGGAGCTGATTGTCTTTTTTTGGAGAGTTTTATTGCATTCACAGGAGGCTGATCATGGATGTGTGTTGGGGTGTGTGTGCCTCAAAAACTCAGACCAATTCCTGTTCAACTATTGAGCTTGAGAAATTCATCAGCTGATCCAGACTGGCAACCTTCAGGAGTTATGAATGAGCAGAGCTGCTGCCACTGAGGAGATATTTATGTATATTTAGCACAGATTCAGCTCAGTGAACTATATTTTTATAGGTGGGACATAAAACTGAAGTAGTGACCTGTTGACCCACCTAAAAAATGAAGAGAAAGGTGTTTTCCTCAGGGCTAATATTACTCAAAAGTCAAATGTGCTACTGGCCACAAGGAAAAAGCCTGGCAAGGTTATTTCTCAGTCTTCTTGTTCCCACCCTGGTGACCCTTCTGAAAGCCCTCCAGCAGGTCTAAGACAGGCCCCACCCTCAGGCAAACTTCTACAATAATCAAGATTAAATTTTCTTAATGACTACGAGGGATTTGCAGAGAAGCACGAACGTGTTGGGTCCAAGGGTTTGTCAGGAAGGGCCAAGAGCCCTGTGGCTGGAGGCAGAGCCCTTCCCAGCGTGCAGCCACTGGAAACACATGAGGAAAGGGAGGGATTTTCATGGGAAAAGCAAAGGGCACATGCCTGCTGCAGCTCTAAAGAGAGGAACAGGAGAGGAGCCACTTGAGTGGATGTGCCATCCACAAAACCAAGGGAAAAGCCATCTCACTGCCACATCTCCTGTGGGCATGAGCAGAGCAAGATCCCTGAGGAAAGACAAGGAAAGAATCTGTAAATGACCCTGCGGAAGAAGAGAGGGTAGAAAAAGCAGCTGGAATTCAGCTTTTCCCCTTGAAAATGTCTGGTTGTCTTGGTTTGAAAGACAGGTATCTGTGGAAGGGAGTTGACCTGCTGCTCTGCCTCCACCTTCCCACATCAGCACCCCTCAGCAGGTCTGTGTTTGTACCCCTCAGGGTCCCCAGTGTCACACACTGATGAGTGTAGGGCAGGGCTCAGGGTGGGGACAGTCCCTCCCAAAACATGTGGCATTGAAAAAACTCCTTGCATGCTTCTCCTCTTAACCAGTGTTTCATAGCAACTGCTTCCAGCAGGAGAGGAGTAGAGGGGGAAATGGGCTCCTGTCACTGGTGGGAATTATTGCCCTAAATTAAACATTCCACACGTGCAGGACACCAGGAAGTGCCACCAACAAGGGAGTGAGAGCAAACCCCCCAGAAAGGGCAGGATATCACCCAGGCAGAGCCACTGAAAGCAACAGGGCAGTTGCTGAGTCAACATCTCGAGGATAGGTAATGATGCAGTGGGTGGAAAGTGTCAGAAATCTCCATTTGTATTTATGTCTTTGCTAAGGCACCTGTTCCCATTACCTGTGCTGCAGTGAAATCTCCACACAGCAGGTTACTGTGTTTAATAATTCATCCCCTGAAGGTAAACAATTCACCTTCCCTTTTCAAATCTCTCCCCTTCCAGAGCAATAAAAGCTGTGCATGCTTTTGTGTGCTTACCCTGTTTCTCCTGACTATCCTTTATTTTAAAAATACATATCCCAGTCCTTCTTTTCCTAAAGAGGAGCAACTTTTTGTAGACTTGGCTTTTCACCATAGAACTCGGTCCATAAAGAGTTCAGGTGCTGCACAAAAGCAATCCCAGAGATACACCCAAAGTAAGGGTCACTGGTAATTTGGTGGAAAGTTCTTCCACGTGGGAATGTGCTGCAGCTCACCACTGTCCACTCCTTCTCTTCCAGGTCGGCTGCAAGGCCATGATGGTTTTCTTCCAGTACTGTGTCATGGCCAACTTCTTCTGGCTGCTGGTGGAGGGGTTGTACCTTCACACCCTGCTGGTCATCTCCTTCTTCTCGGAGAGGAAATACTTCTGGTGGTACATCCTGATCGGCTGGGGTACGCATCTCCTCCAGGATGGGTGCCAGGAGGGGACCCTGGTGGCCCTTTTGAGCAGGAATTCAGCACAGACACCTGGGGACTCAGCTGGGGCAGAGAGGTTTGGAGACAGCAGCCAGCCTCCCTAAGTCCCGAGGAGGATTTGGGGTGGTTGGTGGATGAGAGGCTGGACACGAGTTCAAGATGTGCCCAAGAACCCAACTGTGTCCTGCTTCAAAAAGAAATGGGACCAGCAGGTCGAGGGCGGTGATTCTGTCCCTCTGCTCTCCTCATCTGAGACTCCACCTGCAGAGATGCATCCAGCCATGGGGTCTCCAAAATAAGAAGGATGTGGAGCAGTTGGAGCAACTCCAGAGGAGGCCATGGAGCTGCTCCCAGGGCTGGAGCCCCTCTGGGAGAGCCGGGAATGTTCACCTGGAGAAGGGAGAGATCCAGGGAGAGCTCAGAGCCCCTTCCAGGACTCTGGAAAAGGGGCTCCAGGAGAGCTGGAGAGGGACCTGGGACAAGGGATGGAGGGACAGGACACAGGGAATGGCTTTAAACTGACAGAGAGTAGATTTGGATTGGATATTGGGAAGGAATTCTTTGATCCTGACTGGGATCCCGAGTTTGATATCATGAATTGACCTTAAATTGTAAGGATGGATCCCAGCAAAGCAGAACTCCCGGACTGAACCAGACACTGAACTCAGGCCAGCCAGCTGCCCTGAGATCCCATCACCTGTGTGCTAGTGCTGATCACCTTCTGCTCACTGCAGTGGTGATTTCTCCAGCCTTAATGCAAATCCAGTCTCAAACACATCAAATAAAATGAAATTAAAATCATAAAATAAAATAAAATAAAATAAAATAAAATAAAATAAAATTAAAATAAAATAAAATAAAATAGAAAAATGCTAAGGAAGAGAGAATTAAGCTCTTCACAAAGAAACTCAGAACTGAATTACTGACTTATGCAAATTAATCCTACCAGATCAACTTCTTTTATTTCCCCAAAAAGGAAACAGAGCTCTTTTTTCCCCTTTCATGCCATTTAGTTGAAGATTTATATTTAAGTAAGCAAATAACTTCCCACTGCCTGCTCTCAATAGCTGAAACTGAGAAATAATAGGAGCAGGGAAGAATCTTGAGAAGAAAAGGTAAAATAAACTTGTGCCATGTCCAGGGATGCTCCGGGGATCAGGATTTGATCAATTTTCCGTGGAGTAACTTCCATGGAAAGTGACAGGAGCTATGCTCAGCTTCACCCTGCAAAGGAGAGATGATTCTCCGTGCTCTGGGCAGAAGGAGGGATGATGGGAGGAGGTCTCCTTCCAGTTACTCAGGTCAGACCTTCTTTAAACCCACCTTGTGCTGCAGAGATTCATTATTTCAGCACTGGAGAGTTGGCAGGTTTGAAAGGAAAATGCTCAAAGGTAATGATTTAAATCAAAGGGAATTTCTTGCACTCCTAATGTGTCCTGAGGTTGCCTGGGTACAGAAGGGCAATTCCAGAACATGGCAAGTGCTGGAGGGAACTTTTGGCCTTTCAGTCATCCAACATTTGCAAGAGCATCAGGGATGGATCCGGACTGGGTCACGCATGAATTAATAATTTGGATGCACTAATTACAGCTTTTACTGACTCTAGTGTGATTGCACTTGGAAATGACTGGTAATAAAGTGTACACAATCTGTGAGTAACACAGAGCAAAGAGACGTGTCCTTCCTGGAGTATTTCCAACCTAAATCCAGTCACAAACAAGAGAGAGAAAAGAGCCAGCACAAGGATGGGACGAGACCACCCTGATCTGGAAGATCTCGGAGTGTTTTTTCGAGGCCAACTGCAGAGAGCTGTGTGTGGACCTGGCACTCCAGGCTCCCTTAGAGGGCAAAAGAGTCCAGGCATATTTCATATTTACTGTTCTAAACCCAACATTTGAGGTAGCTGGGTGAGCTGTGTGTGAGAAACACGTGATTCTGCCCCGTGATGCTGAAGAGAGCCCGTGGTGGCCTCCTCAGGGACAGGTGTCCACGCTGTAGTGTCCCAAGTGATCCCCATCCCTTGCATCTCACCACTGGCAGGGTTTTCTAGGCACTGCAGCAGGAATATCAACGTGCTGGGTTGATATATCAACCATTGATATATTGATATATCAACGTTCCAGAGAGCTGATCTCGCATGGCCACAGGGAGGGAAAGGCAACACTGCCTGCTTGGCATGTGAGGGTTGAAAATGTGGAGTGTTATCCCACCCCTGAGGGAAGGCGTCCCCTCAGTCACCCAGGAGAGACAGAGGGAGAGGGAGAACAGCCCTGAGAAATGAGGCAGAGTTTAAATAATCTGGTGATTAAATCAGGTAACCATTTGATCATGATTTCTGACAGCAACACCATCTCTTCTCTCCTCAGGTGCCCCCTCCGTGTTCATCACTGCCTGGACCATTGTCAGGATTTACTTTTTCGATGTTGGGTAAGCCTGTGCTCCCCATTGTCTCTGCTTTGTAACTCTGCTTTCCTTTATGGCCAAGGAGAGCCTTAGAAACCCAAAACCCAGCAGCAGTGGCACCTCTCCCCTGCCACCAGGAACCAGGAAACGCTCCAAGGTCTCCCTGAAATGTCATTTTAGGCCAATCACTCGCCCTCTTTGCTTCCCAGTGCCTTGGTCAGGGAATATTTGCAGGGAATCTGTGAGCAGACCTTGATGGTTGCATTTGGCCCCGTGCTCAGAGCAGAGCTTTGCACCCTGCAGGATTGACAGCAAACATGCAGCAGGGAATTAATAAACACACCCAATTCTCTCCCACGGGAAAAGGCTAAAAACTTCTTTTTTCTTTTTTTTTTTTTTTTTTCTCTCAAGCAGATTTTAGGATCTATTCTTCATCCCTTTTAACCTAGCAGCAGCCTTTGATATTTTGTATGAGAAGCAGACAGAATGCAGCTAAGAAAACGAGGCAGACACCAGAGTTATCCAAGGATATGTGCAAGTAAAGAGGGCTTGATCCTGAAATCCTCATTCTTGCTTTTATTCAAGCAGTCAGACTGCAGTAATTGGAAAGGGTTTTATAGGAAAACACCCCAGAGAGATGCAGAATCAAGTGCTTATTCTCTCCTCAGTGTGCATTCCCTCACTTCTTTCATTTGCATCCTGGAGTTAAGTCCATTTTCTCCTGTGCATTCTTCCCCTCCAAACGTGTCCTGATTTGCCCTTTTTTGGGTACAGGAAGCAGCTCAGATTTCTCACTGCATTTTTGATTTATGGTCACGCCAGTGCATTTCCTGAGGGCTACTCACTTCCTTTATGGTTTCACTCCATCTGCATAAAACTGACCTTATTTACTCTGTTAATAAAGAGCCTCTCCAATGAGACAGAGACAGGAGCATTTCACCACTCTGGATACCAGTTTTTCTTACTCTATATTCCCATTCAGCTCCAACAATTTTTGATAAAAATACAGAATTCTTTGCATTTGCTGGCGGCTTTAAAGCCCTACATTTTTGTGCTGAGTAAAACAGAGCATGAATTTAGAGCATATATTAATACCTAACACAGATATTTTTTCATCACCTGCAGAGAAAAATGACAGGAAATCAATCCAGATTAGATAAACCCTAATTAGGTAAGATTGGTTAAACAACACTAAGCCTTTATTTAAACATTCTAACTCCAAATGAAAGTGACCTTCATTCAGACTGACTCAATTTGTTTCAAAAATGAAGTGCACTAGACATAATGAGGGCCACTTTAACTCTAAATGGAAGGGCAGCACGCACCTAACTGGAAGCATCTCTGTGTGAGCAATTTGCTCCATCTCCCCGTAGAGTTAGGGCAGAATTAGTCTGTGTACCACACAGTGCAATTTTTATCATCCTAAAGTTGGTGCTTAGAACAGGTCTCAGGAGCTGTGCCCTAAAAGTGCCTCTCTTCATCTCCTGCTGCCTTCCCCGCCAGCATTTGGGATTAGAGGAGCTGAATCTGGGTGAAATTGTCTACAGTTGGCTCCACTAATCTATCCTTACATGAAAGTAACTCAATTTCCATCAAATCCTAAAAATGCACCTCCTACCACCTGACTCTGCAGGTAAATGTGTCCCAAGCAGCACCAGCCATTTCCACATCAGCCCTTTCCTCTCATTTCCCTGTTGGCTTTCAAATCCAGCCCCAGGTGAGCGGTGGTGTGTGCAGGCAGCTCTGGCCTCAGCATGAAATAAATCCCACCCTGCATCCTGTGGACTTTTCTGATTCAATCCACGGGCACAATTGGCTGGATTTAGTGAGACCAATCCCATCACTGGCTGTTATTTTTTTCAGAAGGACAGGATGGCTTTCTTGGGGTTTTTTTTTTTGTGGGTTTTGGGGTTTTTTTTTCTTTTTTTCTGCTGGTGCCAACTGCTCTGTGCTTATCAAACCCCCTCCACCCAGGATGGTGGACAGCACTGGAGCCCTGATGAATCTTTTCATAAATTTTGATCAATTTTCATGGTTTTGATAGAATTTCCCTGCAGCAGAGCTCAGTGTAGGAGAAATTAAGAAAATCACCATCCTCCCCAACATTTACCCTGCTTAACGTCCTCCAGCCCATTCCATGGCCAAGGGGAAAAGATTGACTTTACATCTGGGATATCTGGTACCTACCACTGCTCACAGGCACTGCAAATCAAGTTTTGGCCATTCCCAGTCCATATACACGAGGTTTAATCCTCTTCACACAGCCCAGCCTGGCAAAACTTAGCTTTTAGGGAAAGCTGAGGAGGTGACAGACCTGCTTGTTTGCTGTGCTTGGTGTTTTAAGTCTGGCTTTGTTTCTTTTTAGGTGCTGGGAGGAAATAGTGGAATCCCCCTTCTGGTGGATCATTAAAACTCCTATTTTGGTGTCTATTTTGGTAAAGTATCAGCACATTCTGCTGGCTGCAAAGCCATCTTTACTCCTGACTGGGGAGGGGTGAAGGGGTGTTGAGGAGTGTCCTGTAAATGCCCATGGAAAATGCACTGCCAGGTGAAATCCCACTGTAGGTTGAACATTTGCTTTAAGAAGAGGGAATTCCTCCTCCAGATGAACACCCTCAGCTGCAGCACTGACCACAGGAGGAGTTTGAGTGACCAGGCCACCAGGGTGGAGCCCACTTGATGCAGCTTTGAGCACCTCCACCTGCTTGGTGGAGTGGTCATGGGAGCGTGGGGCCAGAGGAGGTTGGGAAATGTGGTTGGACATCCAGGAAAGACTCATTTTGCCTAAGGAATCCGTGGATGCCTGAATTCCATCAGATGGGCTGTGCTAGGAGTGGTTTTGTTCCTCTCAGCTGGCCAGGATGATTGTCCAGTTGCAGATGTCAACAGGACAAGTTAACATGAGATGACTCCTACCATGAATTTCCACTTAGATGAAAAGGGAGTAGATGAATTCCCTCAGGAATTTGCCTCTTGCATCCACTATAGAGCTGCATTCCAGCTGCAGATAGAGGAGCTTGGCTAATGCTCAGAAAAATCAAGAGAAGTGTTTTATTTTAATTCTCTGGATATGAACAATCCTGACCATAGAAACCAGGACACTTCTCAGGAACTCTGGGCCCTTCCATCCTTGTTGAACATTGCTCTGTTGGGCATGGATCCAAACCTTAAAGTCAAATGAACTGGAGTTAAACTTGGTTTTGAGTTTTCTTAAATTAAGTCAAGGATGTGGGAAGGGAAGCAAAAAAATTGCATCAAATCAAATCAAATCAAATCAAATCAAATCAAATCAAATCAATCTCTTTTAAACATAAATCTTTCTTTAGACATTCTTCTTATTCCATGTACATTATGACCTTTACAAGAAGATTTTTTCGTTTTTCCTGTAGCATTTACCATGCAGGGATTCCAGACTGAAGGTTTCAATAATGACATCTTGCTCTGTTTACCTCACTGGAAAGAAATACAGTACTTAGATGACACATCTCCAAATATTTATATCATCCTGGGAAGCTATAGATAGGATTTTCCCTTTCCTGAGATAAGCTTTAAGTCAAAAAGCACACCCTTTTATTCTCCTCAGATCAATGGGTCTGTATTTTCTGTTGGCCAATAAATCCTTTCCTCATTGCCAGACAGAATTTACCCAGCAATTCCTGATTTTCCTTCAGCAGATATCCTGTAAATCTGTCCTAAAGGAATGGCATGATAGCCACTGGCTGATGAACAGCAGGTTTTTCCAGGGGGTGATGCAACATTTCCTCCAAATCCGTGGGAATACAGCTGATATCTCAGTGCAAGAAGGAAATACATATACAAGATCTATAAGATCTTTAAGGTACAAGAGACATGCCTTTTGTACAAGATGTTGAGCACTGGGAACACATTGATTGCCTTGAATTATACTCTAGGCTTAAAAAAATAATCTAAACAACTTCTCCAATATCCTGATTCCTGTATCTTCTGCCGTGGAATTCCAAGGTTATACCAAACCCATATATCACACTCCACTCCGTGTTTGCTCCTGACCACTCCAAGCCAACACAGTCAGAATTTAATTGCTCCATTCTTGCCTTCCTTGCAGCAGCTTGTTTGTTATCAATGGTCATTAGTGTAATTGATTTAGATAATACTGGTTTGGACTAATACATTGCACTTGCCATCAAATCAGACACACAAACTTTTTTTTTTTTTTGAGGAAATAAATACAAACAGAAACTATGATAAATGGCTCAGGATAGATAAGAAGTGATTAAGCAATGCATCACTGATTAAGCAATTCAATTAATATCCAGTCACTCACAGGCTTTGAAAATAATGTTGATATGAGTGATGGGCTTCAGTCTGTTTTATTCATCTATTGTTGTGATAAGTGTAGGAATTGCTGGAAGAAATCTTATAATCTATTTTTTGCAGGGAATCAGATTGGCTGGTTTAACACAATCCCTTCCAGCTGCTGAACCTCTAAAAATCAGAATCATTTGCACATTCACTGACCATGAAAGGATAAAGAAAGGAGTTGTGTGTCAAACTAAAACTGAACTAAGTCCCCAGAAACCTTTCATTGCTTTTCTATTGTCTATGCTGCATGAGTAACAGGATGACTCAGTGGAGAGGACCTTGAAAGAAGCAGATTTGCATTCAATTCATGCCACCAGGACATTCCCATTCCTAGCTCTACACCTCTGCTATTAAATGAGGTTCACATTGCTTGAGTAAACTGGTAGAGCACTGTGAGATTTTGGGGTGAAAAGAGCCAACTAAAATCTGGGTATCAGCCAGACTGCTCTGGTCTGACATCCCAGGAGGGAACGTTACCCACGGCCTTGGTGAGGTCTACCCCTTGGTGCACCAGGTCTCCAGAGAGGACATGGCCACTATGATGCCTTGGAGTGGCTCCCTGAAACAGAGACTAGACAAGATTAAGAGAATAAAAGCAGGTGTTTATTAAATCTTCAATAGGTGCACCTTGGGCAGTCAAAAGCCTCCGAGGGGCTACACCCAAGATGGACAATGGTCACGAGTTTTTCATACAGTTATAAATTTGGTGCATTTACATACCAAGGGTTAATCCTCCAATTACAGCTTCAGGTAATGAAGTCATATACCCTCACTTTGGTCCCCCCTGCAATTCACTTTTGTTTATACTTTTTGGGGCCTGAGACAGTAAGATGTTCTTGAATTTCAGGCCCAGAGAGGAATTGTTTTGTCTGAATAAAACAGAAGAACAGTAGCTGACAGGCTGTGGAGTTTTAGAGTTATACATTAAAGCAGTACAGTGTGGGAACTGAAAAAGCAGAGGATTTTCACAGCATTGCAATAGGTTTACATAAATAGAGGTTTGAAACAGTTGAATTTTAGGCCTTGAAATATTTGGAGCACAGAAAGTTTCTGAGCTGCAAAAGATATAAAACGAGCAATTATTGTATGCTGTAAGGTGTAAGTGTAGTGTTTAGTGCTTGACTAAAGTAGATGCTTGTAAGATTTTAGCATTACCCTATTGGCTAAAAAACCTTTAAAAGGCCTTGTAGCAAGGAGGACTTTGGCTTCTGTTGTTATGGCATGAGTTTTACCATCTTTTATGTCTCTGCCTTCACTGAGCCTGATAATGGAATAAAAAAACTCGTGGAACGCCTCTGGGTCGCCCCGTCCCGTTATTGGTTATTAGATCTGACAGAACAGGATCTGAAAAACGCAAAAGCTAAAACCCTTTGGCAGGGGTCCTCAAACTACAGCCCGCGGGCTGGATACAGCCCCTCAGGGTCCTCAATCCCGCCCATCGGTATTTACAGAACCGCCCTGCCCATCAGAACCAGCCGCCCCGCGCGGGGCCGTGGCCGCTTCCCCACCCGTCCCTTCTCAACCCTGTGGGGCTGCAGCCTCTTCCCCACCCATCCCTTCTTGACCCCGTGGGGCCATGGCCGCTTCCCCCCTGTCCCTTCTCCACCCTGTGGGGCTGAAGCCTCTTCCCCCCCGTCCCTTCTCGACCCCTACTCTCAGATGGGCAGGTCCATCCCTCAGAGGCATCATCCGAGATATGAAGATGAGAAAGACACTTGCTACGACTGGCAGTGACAAATATGGGACCTAACATTGACCATCTCATTAGCCAAAAGCAGGCCCATAGCTCACATTGAAATATTATTTGTTTTTGTTGATTACAATTGTTCTTCATTTTAAATAAGGCATTCTTTTTCCTGTTTTTTGTGCGCTAACACAAATAAAATATGTGCAGTGTGCATAGGAATTCGTTCATTTTTTTCCAAACCATAGTCCGGCCCGTGACAGTGTCTGAGGGACAGTGACCCGGCCCCCTGTTTAAAAAGTTTGAGGGCCCCTGCCCTACGGCATCAAACAGGGCTGAGCAGAGGCCCGCTGGAGTGGATCCTGCTTCGTGGTTTGGTGTTGTTTCCGTGGCTCAGCAGGCTCAGCAGCCGGCCCCATGTCACCGACTCCCGAGGGCGTTCCCCGCCGGGCGCCAAGGCTCCTTCCCGCGCGCGCAGCAGGACGTCGTGCGGAGCTGTGCTCGATGGGCTTGACATCATCATACTTGGGATGTATGACACGAAGTCCCAAGCAGGCTGATGTCAGGCCCAAGATGCCATCCTGTGTCGGTTTTCCATGTGCTCCCCGCCCCCGAGGGGGGCTCTCTGCTCATGGCTTGTTGAACGGCAGCTCGTTCCATGGCAAAAACGTTCCCGTGAGAGGAATTCCCCTCTAGTGATGGGCTCCTATCCCTGGGGAAAAATACTGATGTTTCACCCTTCTCTTCCCATCTCGACAGGTGAACTTCATCCTCTTCATCTGCATCATCCGTATCTTAGTCCAGAAGCTGCATTCCCCAGATGTTGGGCACAACGAAACCAGCCAATATTCGTAAGTCCCAGACTTTTCCAACCCTATCCTGTGGTTTTTGGGAAACCTGCCTGGCTGCTTGACAGTTCATTATTGCGTCTTGGGTCGTGATTGTGTCTTGGTTCATGATTGCGTCTCTCTGCCCTGATCAAAATCAATTAATTTTAATTGCTTAAAGCAGATTAGCAATCATGAAATGGAGCATTTGCTAAAACAGCTGGGCAGGTTTTATGTCAGTTTGTGGAAGTGAGAGGGATTTCTCCTGGGATCAATGATGAAGAAATGAGAGTAATAATAATGATCAAGAAGTCAAAAATAATTTTTCTTTGAAGATTTAATATTTATTGCATTCTGAAGGCAGAAAGACCCTGATGGAAAACCAAAAGTTGCTCTCCACAGGGTACAGGCTTTTTTTTTTCCTAACCTTCAGTTTAAAAGGAGAGATCTAGAAAATTACCATTCAGTAGGCTCTATGACAAATTTTCTTTATCCTAAAAGAGATCTTTGAACAAGATTGCATTAACTCAATACATTTCTCTTCTCTGTTGAGAAGGATCACTGTCTTAGCAGTTTTACTTGACTTAATGCTTTTATTCCAGGGATATGAGGTTGACCTTAATGGGGCTTTATATAATGAACAACATGCAAGAGAGATCAACATCTCTCCCAGTGGCCAAGGCTGGCCTCAGCTGCAGTATTTTAAGAGTGAAAGAAATGTCTATCTGCATGGATTTGTTCTGGCTCCAATGCAAATAAAATAAAAGTCTGGGCCAGATTATTTTTGACTTTTTCCACTGTTCTGGCTACACTTTTCATATAATAATCCAGCTATCCTGGATATTTATTAAATGTTTCCTAGAAAAGAATTAAATTAATAATAAGCCCAGTGTTTTCACAGTCACTGCATGTGAGTCTTTGTCTTTGGAGGGAGCTGTGCATTTGGGTGCCCTGAAAAATCTCAGTTCATCTTCCTGCAGGATGGAAAACATTAACAGTATGTTCCTTAAATCCTGCCCAGCCAGGGCACTGAGACTTTTCCTCTGATGATGGTGAATTATTCATTTAATCTGCCTCGAGAGATTCTCAGATTTATGAAAGGAAATGCCAGGTTTTGACCTTAATTTTCCTGGCAGCAGCCAAAGACAATTACCTATTTTTCTGTCATCACAACACACCAACATTGCCAGACCCTGTACTTTCTACCACCTCCCCTTCTGGATTTCCAGTTGGGAATTTTATCTTTGCACCCCAGGTTTGCAGCAGGTGCATAGATTAAATCAGCATATTTAACTATGTTCTACTACTGAGCAGTGTCGTGGCACTGCTGGCTCCTGTTCTCCTCAGCAAAAGTGCTGCCAACGTGCATCTGAGGAGCTATGCCCAGATTATCTCAGAGGTCATGCTGGGCTTTGGGTTCAGGACACATTTTCCAGTGAGGTGGGAGCTGCCAGGAAAGCTCTTTTTGCCTGATAAACAAATGGAGGGCATGTTGGTGAAACACAGGGTTCCCCTCACTGACCTGCCCAACAGGGGGTTCTGCTGAAGGACAGCTGATCCCAACACCTACAGATCCTCACCTTCCTCCAGCACCTGGAAAGATGGCTCAGTTCCATTAGGGAATGAATCAGTTGCTCACTTCACAGAGTCATAGAATCCCACAACATTTGGGGTTGGAAGAGACCTTAAAGCTCATCCAGCTGCAATCCCTTGCCATGGGCAGAGTCACCTTCCATCATCCCAGCTTGCTCAGAGCTCCTTCCAACCTGGCCTTAAAGCTTTAGGTTTCCAAGCCACAGGAGGTGCTTTAGGACACTTCTAAAACTTGCATGGACCTGTCACACAGGACACAGGATCTATGGGACACTTGTCCCCTTGTACAGTGGCCCCTGGCCACCAGCCACACCTGGCTGGGGCAGCTGGAAACCTCTGTTGGCAATATTCACTGCAGTAGGTACAAGACACCACACTTAACTATGGAAACAAATATTAATTGTCTGAAACTGAAGGTTAGGTCCCACCAAGGCGAGTCCTCAGTGTGGTCCTAAGATTTTTACTTTTAGGCAGCAATCTGTGGAGACTTCTGGGGTTTGACTGCAGGACCCAACAGGTCCTGCCAAAAAACTGCTGCTGAAACATTGAGGGAGCTGGGGGTGTTTAGCCTGGAGAAGAGGAGGCTCAGGGTGACCCTACTGCTCTCCACAACTCCCTGAAAGAAGGTTGGAGCCAGAAGGGATCAGGCTCTGCTCACAGGTAACAAGTGACAGGGTGAGAGGAAATGGCCTCGGCTTGTGCCTGGAGAGGTTCAGGTTGTACATCAGGAGGAATTTCTTCACCAAAAGGGTTGTGAAACATTGAAAAGGGCTGCCCAGGGAGGTTTGGAGTCCACAGCCCTGGAGGTGTCTAAGGAAGGCCTGGACATGGCACTCAGTGCTCTGGGCTGGTGACAGGGTGGGGATCAGGCACAGCTTGGACTCCATGGGCTGGGAGGCCTTTCCCAACCCAAAGGACTCTGTGATTCTCTGTGGGTTCCTCCTGCCAAATCTGAGACAAATTTGTTTTAAACCAACAGCATCCTGGATATCTCCTTTGCATTTCTCCCTCCTTGTCATGTGTATTTTATATTGGTTATTTTCTACTAACACAGCCTGCTGACATGCTGACAGCATTGTTCAACTCCAAAAGATCTGAGTTGAGCTGCAGGCTGGAAGTTCAGGTGTGCTGCTGACTCCCTCATTAATGCTGCAGACAGGGAGCTGGCCTTTCATGGGCTGGAAGCTCTAAAAATGAGTCTCCCAAAACAGTTTTCTGGAAATGACAGGGACAGGTGCAAGAGTGGGACAGCAATATTTCAGGCAAATAGAATTTGTCTTCTGCAATAGAAAACTTGAGCAAAATTCATCTCTCCTTTCTGTCCATGTCCAGGGATCAATATTGTCATCAAAGTGCTCCAAGTACCTTTTCCATTATGATTTCAAGGAGTGTGACTGAAATGCTGGTTGTCTCTTGCTCATTCCCAAGGACAGGAGCAGGTTCCATGCAGGTTAATGGACACGTGTTTTCCCAAAATCACCTGTCACCAGGTGTATCTGTCAGAGAGGGGAGGTCTAGGATGTGCTGGGAATGACAATAACGAGGGGTTTGAGAATCCATGGCTTCCAGCAGATTTAACCAGCTGTAGACAATCCCCCAAGCAGTTCTGCCTCCTGCACAGCCAGGCTTGAGCTTCCCGGGAGAAATGACTCTGTGACTGGGTGACGATTTTCCTGAGTGCAGTGTTTGGGTGGTGGAGTCTTTTAAAAATCCCAGAGCCCTTGTCTTGATGCCAAAATAAAATCTAAAACTCGGTGTCGGGTGAAGCTCAGTGTTGGGAGCAAGGGACTGGTGTGAGGTGTGCAGATTGGAGGAGGGGGCTCAAGTTTTGTCATTTATGTCCTTTTCATTACCACAGTCCAGCCAGGAGGGAAAAGATTGTAATTAAGGCCCCAGTGTTGTCTGCAATGATAAGATAAAATTTTCTAATCCACTGGAGGTTGCAAACAGCATCTCTGTCAATGTGGCACACAAAGGTAGGACCACATCTCCTCTAGGCTGATGTTCCTCAGAGACTGGGGAGAGAGGAGAGATCTCTGCAAAGCCATTGTTGATATTCTCTGAACTGCTTTGGAAATGAGTGAACTTCTCACATGTCAGGAGCTGGGGGGATTAGGGCTGGGTAATACTAGCATGGGTCCCACTGGCCAGAGCTGCTTCTGGGAGTGAGGAACAGGGGACACTGATGATCACCAGAGACAGTCACAGTCCTGGGGCAGAGCAAGGGAACTCAGGCTCTGGATCCCTATGAGCAGGGCTGTGCCTGCCAGTGAGGGATGTGGGAAAGACAAACTCCTGTAAAGCTCCTCAGCTTCCTGCAGGCTCTCATTTTGCCTGGGAGGAGCCACAGCCTCCAACCACAGCCTTAATGTTGAGCTGTCTCTGGGCCAGGCCCAGGGAGAGCTACAGAGGAGCTCTGGGAGATGCTGGGATGAGCATCCTCTGCCCAAAGCTGCCACATCAGCCTCCCAGTGGGCTCATGCAGGTGGCAAATAAATGAAGATGGTCTGAGAGGTCTGAGCCTGATGTGGCTTTGGAGATGGAGGGGTTGCAGGTGGTAAAATGAATATTTCCAATATCCCAGCCTTAGATTCATTTCTTCCAGAAGCCTCTGAGAGAGGGGGAGATGTCCCAGGATATGAGTGACCAAGGGTGACAAAACCCCCACAAGCATCCTTGGACCCTTGATTTCATTTTCTTTCTGCCAACTACTTTTTAATAATGATTACATTTAATACATTATCATCTCTTCCTAATTAGACCCTTGATTACCCAGCATGATGCCATTAAGCACTAATGCTGTTCATCCCCCTCCTTTGGAGACATTCACTCTGCAGTAGCCTGTCATTATTCCGAGCTAAACATACCATTTCTCTCCCAGAAGCTGTAATTTTCAGACATCCCAGGCAAACAAAGACATTGCTAGATGATGATTTAGCTTGTGGAGATGAAAAAGAGATCTCTGGTGGGAGGGGAAGAATAGAGGAGGGAGAAAGAAATACCTCCAGTGGAGCCACTGGGAATAAAAATGTGACATTTTATGGTGCCACCAGGTCTGAAATCACCAGCCATCTGCAGTCTCTTGGACAAGGAGAAATAATAAATCTGGGGGTTTGCACAGTTCTCAGCTGCAGGATTCCTCAGCCTCTTTCCATCTGCCCTCTCCCCTCGTGGCTCATGTTTGTCTTTCCAACAGGAGGCTGGCCAAGTCCACTCTGCTGCTGATCCCTCTCTTTGGCATTCACTACATCATGTTTGCTTTCTTCCCCGACAATTTCAAAGCAGAAGTGAAGCTGGTCTTTGAGCTCGTGGTTGGGTCATTCCAGGTAAGACACCTTTTGGGTCACCAGGTCTGTCACAAGCTCTGTCACCAGGGGCTTTGAGCACAAGCTGGACATGGGTTTTTCCTGGACATGCCCCACACTGCTCTTGTATCTTTATGGAAAATTTACTGACTCCAGCCTGGCCAGGATGAAAGATAAATTTGTATTTTGCTTTCCAGAAGGAGATTCTATTCCCTCTCTTTCATTTCTCTTTTAGGAAATGAAAAGAAAATGGTCCTCTGTGCATTGGTCTCTCTGTGTTTTTTTTTTCATACTTAAGGGAGAAAAATAAGCACCTCAGTTCAGTTTTTGTGTTATTGACACGTCCAAGGCCAGGGTGGATGGGGCTTTGAGCAGCAAGTTTCATTCAGTGGTGAATGATTAACATCCCTGTCTATATCATCACCATCACTGCACATCTGGCATCTGGAAGGGTTCAAAACCTGTGCAGATGTGGCACTTGGTGACATGGGTTAGTGGTGGACTTGGCTGTGCTGGGGGAGTGGTTGGGCTTGATGACCTGAGAGGTCTTTTCTGACCTGAACAATTCTGTGGTTGTGTGATCTCTCCTTTGAGGGCAGAATGGATCTGCACTCTCTCCTTGTCTGTGGTGCTAAAATTCTGTTTTCTCCTTTCCCCAGGGATTTGTGGTGGCTGTTCTCTACTGCTTTCTCAATGGAGAGGTAAGACCAGACCATCAGTGCTTTTTGGTTAATGTTTGCAGCTAAACAAAATGAATGCGTGTGGAGAGTGGATTGAGAAGTGTCCCATTCCTGATCCTGATGTTACAATACTGGGGGGAAGCATCCAGACCACATCTCTCTCTCCAGGCAAACAATTCAACCATTTGCCTGACAGCTTTCAGCACAATTAACAAAAACAATTAATCAACACATCAGGACTTGTGTGTGCATTTTAGCCTTGGTGCTGAGCCCATCCTTTCCTCATGAGACAGCATCAGCAGAACTCCTGTGCGAACTTGCACAACCTCTGATCCCAAAGGACCACCTTCAGCAGGGCAGGATAAATCCCATCTGAGCCCTGTTCATGTTTAGTGCCTCCAGGAATCCTCCCCAGGATCACACCCACTGCCAAAACCAGCACAGGCATTGGTGTGATTTGTTAAGAACGTGTCTCTGCCTTGCAGAGGNTAGCACAGGCATTGGTGTGTTTTGTTAAGCACAGAGCAGTGCAGGTGAACGTGTCTCTGCCTTGCAGAGGAACAATCTTGACTTTCCCACCTTTTAGTCCTGGCATTCTCATCCTTGGGATTGTGTTTACTTATCCCAGAGCCCTTCAGACACAGCTGTTGCATCTAATTCATGCTGTTACCTAAAAATTTGCCCTGGAGAGCTGCAGGAGGGGACAAGGACAGTGGCCAGGTTCGTTCAGGATTTGAATTGGGATGGAGTGAACCAGGTTATTTCTGTAAAATCTCTGAGCAGCAACAAGCAGCTTCTGTCAAAAAAAAAGCACAGCTGTACTGACAGCTTTACAAACAAGCTGTAATGAAATCATTTCTATTTGGACCCAAAACAGGGCAGTGAGAAAGAAAACATCTTAGTTATACTCACAAAGTGTTGTCAGTGAAGTTGTGTTGTCATTGAAGTTAAGGCACCTTGGCTGTATCAGTAAGAAATTCCTTTCTGATGAAACTCAGGGATTTCTGCTCCAGCAATTCACTGACTGGAGCGTCCCCTTTGTGTGGCTAAAAGTCCTGGCCAAGCCAAGTTTAGTGGCCCTTACAAAGTAATCCTTGGCCCCGTGGCGGGTGGGTCACCCGTGGCTGCTCACGTAACCAGGTCAGAAGAACATCAAGTGATGCCCTGTGCTGCCTTCTCCGTCTTTCCCTGCCCAGGTGCAAGCTGAGCTCAAGAGGAAGTGGCGGAGGTGGCACCTGGAGCGGTTCCTGGGCTCGGACATGAAGTACCACCACCCTTCCCTGGGCAGCAATGGCACCAACTTCAGCACCCAGATCTCCATGCTGACCAAGTGCTCGCCAAAGACGCGCCGCTGCTCCGGCTTCCAGGCCGAGTTCTCTCTGGTGTGAGGCTCCCCAAGGCATGGAGCACCCAAAACTGAGACGCCAGGATCCCCGGGAGCCGGCGATCCCGTGAGAAATCCCTGTGAAATGACCTGCTCCACATGAGCCAACAGAGGACACACCACTGGAAAAGCCGCTGGCTTCCGGAATGAGACGGGACAAGCCAAGAGGCAGAGGAACTCTTTTGCTCTCCCTCTTTTCAGGCCTTTCACGCTTCAGTTTCAAGCCCTCAGGGGTTGATAACTCTGAGGAATTGTCCCAGTTGCTTGGGGACAGCCTGGGAGATGCTGATGTGTCATAAATAATGAAGCACTGGGGGTAAGGGAGGGAGAGCCTCAGTCCTCAGTGGCTTTACCAGAACTGGCATCTCTGAAACAGACAAATTGCACTTTTTTTTGGGTGGTTTTGTTTTTTTTTTTTAATGAGCCAGTAAAGGAGAGACAGAGGCAGGAAACAGGGAAAAAAAAAAAAAAAAAAAAGGAGCTACACATATGAATGTGCCAAAATTCCTGTGGATAAGAGGTGACGATACAGCACCAAAGATGGTGTTGGGGACAGGGGAGAAGGGGTAGGAGGAACATGAGCAGGAAGGGAGAGGCCAGCACATGGCCCCCACATTTTTACACAGGTGGAGATGAAGCTGCAGCACCAGGAAATCCCCTCGCAAGATGCCCCAGTGTGTTCTGCTGATTCCCCACCATCCTTGGGAGCAGAAGCTTTCCAGGCACCCTTGGGTGCCCTGTGGAAGGGCAGATCACTGGGCAGGACCAGCGTGAGGACACCCTTCTCTGCACCGTGTGGGTGACGTGGTGTTTTGCTTGGTTGTGTTCCATGAACAGAAAACTCGATTTGCATGTATAAAAACCAGGGCCAGATGCCAAAAGAGGAGCACGGCTGTTTTCTTTGGTTTTTTTTTTTCATTCTCTTGAAGTTCTCCCATAGATCTCGGTGCATGGATGCACCCAGGACCATTAGGGATCAGGGGAAAATAATTGGGCTGTAATTCATTTGCACTTGCTTAGCACACACTGTCAGGGAAGGGAAATATAGGGCCCTGTAATCCTTAATTGAATCAGAGCTGCCATAAGGAGCCACTCTCCAGATGAAAAAAAATTAGCAGCAGGTAAAATTGCTTTCCTCAGAACAAGGTTGTCTCAGCACACAACTGGCACCACAGGAGGGAGGAAAGAGTGAAGGAGCTATGAAATGGATTTCTTCTTCAGCTTTTGTGGGGAGCTTTCATCCTGTATGAAGTCATTGTTAGGTATTTAAGATGTGTGTGTGCATTTTTACCTCTGTTAGTTTCCATCCAGGGGCAATTCCTACTTGAAGAATGCACATGGATCCCATTAAAACCAATGGAGTAGGGTATTTTTAATTCTTGTTTTCACGGTGGAGAGGCAAAGGAGAAATATTAAAGCCCAGTCCTGCTCATTTGAGGCAAGCCCACAGTGCCAAACTCAGTCAGAAGGCAGAAAATACACAGAGATGCTCATGTTTGTGTCCCACTCAACTGCATCAAGTGGGGTTGGAAAAGTTTTGTGCTGAGGGTGGGAAATGCCTGCCCAGCTCATGTGTACCCTCAGTAATGGGGCTGCTGCCATCCTACCAAAACCTGTCCTGGTGAAGGAGAGTCTGGGTCACCTGGAGAGCGAGGGGGGCTCCTCTTTGAGAGTTGAGACCTCAGCTCAGCAGTTTTATTTCTCCACAATGAGATGCAGGTCACTGGAGGGAAGCACCTGCAGCCTGGAGGGGCTGGGGGTTGTTTGCCTTTAACAAAGGATGCCAACAAACCACGCTGAGCCCAGGAGGAGACTTGCAGATCCAGTTCCTCTCTGAGTGCTGACAGGGCAGTGTTCCATGCCATAACCATTCCCAGAGGCTGTTATCAGTTGAGCTGGATGCTTCCAAAGTTATTTCTCCAGGTGTGGGACTGAGAACAGCGTGGGGGCTGGAGTCAGTAAAGGGGCATGAGAAACTGTGACACACCAAGGGCAAACCTGCAGTCCTGAGTTTGCAGGGAGCCAGCTCAGATCCTGTCACAGTGTAGCCGTGGCTACCCAGCCTGTAGGTCCTAAGAGGACAGGAAGACGTGAAAATTCCTGGAATTACAGTGCTGGTGGCCTCAGACTGGCCAGGTGTGAGCCAGCTTTGTTATGGCTGCTTTACACTGAGCCCACATCAACAGTGAGGATCCAACCCTGACGTGCCATAAGATCATCCAAATGCAGCTCCCTGATTCCCAGACTGCAGAGGAAACAAGAGGATGCTCAAAAATTCCCCACTTGTCTTGCACTGAAGGCCTCATGCTCTGACACCCCTCAAACAATATCCCATTGAAATCCACAAGGTTCTCAGGGGCAAGAACCTTTTAAGTGGTCGTGGTCAGAGTTCAAGAAGAGTTTGGACAATGCTCTCAGGCACTGGGTGTGATTTTTGGGGTTGTCCTGTGCGGGACCAGGAGTTGGACTCGAGGATCCTTGTGGGTCACTTCTAACTCAGGATATTCTGTGATTCTCTTTGTGTTTGGTGCTTGTGTTGCTCTGCTGAACACTTTCAGACCTGGATTAGGACTCACCCTGGAAATACTGGAGAAATCCCACCAGAACCACCAATTCTTCTCCTGTGCCTGCTCCAAAGCAAGGATGTGACCTGCATTTTTCCAGGTGAATGGCTGACTTCAAGGAAGCCCAGAAGAAGGAAAGGAAAATTCTGTCTCAGCTTCCAAGTTGTTCCACTCGATGTAAAATACTTTGTCGGGCTGGTTCGGAGTTTTGAAGCAATGTCAGTCTGGGAAAGATTGGATTCATGAGGCTGCAAACCACTGCCCCTGCTCATCTGTCATGGTAAATATTTATGCCCAACAAACCTGATGGGCTGCAGAGGAGCCCTGCCCAATCTTGAAAATGCATCCCCTGAGGTGCCTGAGGTGTGAACTGGAATTTCAGGTCCCAGACAAGCAGCAGAGGAGCTGGAGCACAGAGCTGTGGAGCAGAAGGGCAGCACCATTGCCAGCAGCCTCCTTGGTGGGATGTGAGGGAATCCCTTCCCATCTGTTCCAGGCAGCCTTGCTGTGGGGAAGGCTTGTGAGCCATCAGCACTGAGACACACCGAGCATTTTCCCTCTGGTCTTCACTTTCCCTTCCCTCTCCCTGTGCTCCCTTTTCCTCTGCATTTGCAGGGCTTTCTGCTCTGTGTTTGCAGCTTCTCTCGTGTTCCAGCCCCGTGCCAGCACCAGCCACACGCCAAAGACAGCCAGGAAAGGTTTGCCTTTTGGAGACAAGACAGGGAAAAAGCCCAGCTGGTTCTTTCCCCTCACCACAGGCTCCTCTGCAGCCTGTCAGATTCCCCACCAGGCTATTCTCCACAGGAGCCTGAAGATGGGATGTTTCCTAAGCTGAGGGGCTCCTTCCAAAAGCGTGGAGTACATCAGCATGCCCAGAACTGTGCCCCAGGCACCCCACTCACAATTATTTCATTACTGAACGTCCAGCCACGTGGCCTTCCTGCTCTCAGGGGTGTCTGGGGGATCAAAGGAAGGTGCTGAGTGTACCTGCTGTGACAGGCATGGCCGTGTCAGCGATGCAGAGCTGCCAGCCCAGCTGCCTTGGCCTGGTGTTCCAGGAAAAGAGAGGAGCTGGGGGAGAAATCAGAGCTTTTCCCTCTGGGGACGTGAGCAATCCAGTGGATGATGACATTGGGATCAGGCCCTATTTAACTGGCTTAGTGCAGGGATTTGGCTCCAGAACTTGGCCTTGTCTGCTCTGGTTTTCATCCAGCTCACCAGTGAAATGGGATCCAAGGACTTCACTGCAGATGACAACGTGGAGAGAGCTGTCCTGGCCCCGTGGCCTGGCCCCACACAGAGCTCACAACAGAGCTCAGCACTTCTGCTGCTCCCCCAGCTCCAGCCTGAGCCCAGTGGAACACAGAACTGACTCCAGCAGGGCAGCTGCATCCATCTGCTGCATAATAAGGTCAGAGGTGTGCCTCTTGAAAGGTGCTAAAACTCCCTCTGCCTCTATTAAAGGGCACAGGTATGTTTGAGGATCATGAATTTGGGCTCCAGAAGTCTTTACAGAAATCAAGCCAAATTCTGATCCTGCTTGCACCAATCAGTTCACTGCAGTGACTCCTGAATTACACCAGCATTAAACTGGGATTTGCCTTCAAAAGAATTCCTTTTTCCTCATTCTGGAGCTGTGTACTCCCTTTTTACATCAGGGATAGAGTAAACCCCTCCTGTTCTATACTTCAGTGACTGAATTATCCAAATTTATTAATAAGTATAAAGCAATTAAATATAAACAATAAATTATTGTCTCAAGGTCTAGAGGTACCAGGTTCAATGCTAACATTAGACTGTAGATATTTCTGTCCAGCTGGGACCTGTGTAGCTTTGTGGCCCTCTCACTAACAGCAAGAAATGAGAATATGACCATATTTAGGGTTTAGAAAAGGAATTCTGCTGCAGAATTTCAGGGGCATTAAAATCAAACAAGCTTTTAAAATCAGTTATGTATGCAGCAGCTGAAGCTGTGGAATGAAAAGGGGGAAAGGCCAGAAGATGAAAGATCTGAGTACTCTGTTTTATTTTTTGGTTTGTTTGGGGTTTTTTGCTAGGAAACAAGTTATATTTTTCTCCAGGAAGGTGCTGCTGGAGAAAAGATATTTTATACATGACCTATCATCAGATTTCCTTCTTTCTCTGTATCCCACTGGGCTCCCATTCATCTCAAAAGCAGTGAGGGTCATGTCTGTGCCACAGGGCTCCGTGGGCAGAGGGATTAAACCCAAATCTCTGCTCCAATCTGATGGAAATGTTTTCAGACAGAAATGCACCTGCTGATTAATGAGAGATTGCTGGTGGCATTTCAAAAGCAAAATGAAGTTCCAAAGCAAGCTCAGGAGTGAATGAACACCACTTGGCTCCATGGCAGGGATTCAAGGGGGCTGTTAAAAGGGATCCTTTTGTCTCTGTTCCTTCCAGCTTCACCCCAGGGTTTAAACAAGGGGAAAGGGAATATGGGGAAAGGAAATATGAAATAATTTCAGATTATAAAAAATATAATATAATTTTAGGAATCTCTCAAACTAGGAAATGCCAATGTGTGTCTTCACAAAGCTTATTTTATTGTGACCACACTGGCACGTCTTGGTTTGATAAATGGCCTGTGGAGACACAGGGGGATCAGAAGCAATGTCCCTTCTCTGGAAGGTGAGTCCAGCTGTAACAGGAAAACCCACATAAAACATTCCTCCTGCAGTGTCCCAGCTCCTGCTCTCAGGCTGGGTGTTTGGGACAGCCCAGGTTCCCTCCCAGCCTTGTGCTTCCCCCCTGGCATCTCTGCACCCATGAATGTGCCAAACTCCTGGGGACAGGGATTGCAATCCTGAATTCCCTGGCTGGCAATGCAAATTTGCACATTTCCCACCCCGATGCTGATGGAGCCAGCACCACAAAGCTGCTCCACTGGAGATGAACCTCGAAGAGCAGGGGGTCACCCACACCCACATCCATCCAGAATGGCTCTGCTGGCATCACTGAGGCACTAAGCTGCTGGAATAAGGAGAAGATTCAAGTCCCAGACAGGCACGTGGAGTCAGACGTCCCAAAATGTGGACTTCAATCCATTTCCTTTCAGTCAGTCAGCTTTTCATCCCCTCTCCAAACCCAGAACTTGCATATCAGTCTGATGAGGTATTTATATATAATTACAGTGACTGACCTCGTTATTTCCCCTGGAGACCTGTGCAGATGTGAACTATGGCTTTTAATCAAGAGCTGAGTTTCTTGGGAGCACAGACCATCTTTTCCACCTCTTCCTGAATGCCCTAACTTGGATGATGCTGTGCTACATCCTGAAGAGCCCTGGGTTTGAAATTCTGGTTATTTCTAGAATACTGTGAAATCACAGGGCAGAAAACAAACATTGGGAGTGGAGGCTACAGGTCTGTAAGGAAAATAAGGCCCACTTACTCAGGTGCTCTGAGGGCCAGACCCTGAGGACACACAGGTTGGGAGCAGCAGAGCACCAGAGTTTTACACCCAAATTCTGTGGACATTGTACATTTGTACATAGAGGAGATCTGAAGAGCACATTACAAAAAAACAAAAAAAAAAAAAAAAAACAAACAAAAAAAAAAAACCCACCCCATTTTTACAACTCAGATGATGATGATAATGATAAATCAAGTTCAAAAAGGCATTTTTGGACTCGGAAGTGCATTTTTCAGAGCCTGTTTCAAACACCTCAAGCTGTGGGTCAGCACAGCTGACCCTTCTCACTCAAGCTGTAAACACCTCTGCTCTGCCCTCCTGTAAATAGGCTTTGGCAGCAGAGGGTGATGGGGACTGCCTGTGAGCAGGGAACCTCTGTCTCTGTGGACTTCTCTGTACCAGGTGCTTGTGATGTATCCATGCCAGCAAGAACAGGCCTGCTTGCTCAGCACAGGTGAAATCTCTGCCTTGTTTCATGGCCTTTTGCCTGATGTTATTTATTTTTTTGGTCCGACTCTGTACATATGCAATGAAATGGCTATTTTTTTTTTCTTTTTATTTCCCTTTGTATTTGGTTCGCCTCCTTGCTTCAGAGGGGGTTCTTCTCTGTGGTTGACGCTGCTGAAAACGAGCAATAAAACCATCGTGAAGATATTGTGTCTGAGGTGTTCCAGCTGATATTTTAATTTCTTCCTCACAGTCCTGGAGAAGACACAGAGAAGGCAAACTAAGAAGGAAGTTGTGAGCTGGGGAGGTTCCTGCTTAGAGTTGGGCATAATGACCTCATACTTTGCAAGGTTAACCAGATAGACCAAATCACTCTTAAAATCAGAGAAGCATAGAAATATTTGGGTTGGAAGGGACCTTGAAAGGCCATTTAGTCCTTGCAGTGAGCAGGGATGTCTCCAAGTAGACGAGAGTTCTGAGGAGATCTTCTTTGAGAACGTCTGTGCCAGGAGAAGAACCAGTACCAAATCCAACATAAATGACCCCAAAACCTCCAGCCCTGCACGAGCTGGGGGCACAGATGGTCCTGTGGGGGCAGGACTGATGCGTGGAGGTGACAACCACAAAATTCCAGACACACTGCCATCATTGCATCACAATCCACAAGTGTGACATGATTCCTGCATTTACAGGAGCGTACAACCCGACACACAAATATAGATTATGATTGGTGATGGAATATCCTCCAAAAACCATCTTTATTGATCAGAACAAAGCACCTCAGAGCCTTCCTCTGTGCTGGAGAAAAGCCTGGCAGGCAGCCACAAGTGAACAAAAATTGTTCATATCAAAGACACATGATTTGATGCCCACGAATGTCAGGCAGTGAAAATAGATCTCAACAAGAGGTCAGTGAGCTTTGCCATGTCCATGGGGCCAGCTTGGCCACTCACCCCCTTCTTAATCTGATTTACACCCAGTGTTCACACTGCTGGTAAAGGCCAAACCCACAACTTGAAATGACAAGTCTTGGCTATATTTGTCCCTCTTTCTGCATGGATTAACCATTTTCATTTAAAAGCAAGGGTTCTGATGCTCTGGGCCATTCTGAGGAGCAAAGTTGTTCCTGCTGACTTCCAATGGATCTCTCTGCGGGTTAAGCCAGAAATTAGGAAAACAGGTTGTGAGGGCTGGGGAAAGGTGAAAACCAGACAATTATATTTATTCTGTGTCTGTAGAGGTGAGGATAATCCCATCCCACCAAAAAAAATCTTGCACATGAAGAACTCCAATCACTGCTCAGAAATGAATGAAAGTGGGTTTGATGAAGGTCGCCTGAGAAGTCTGGAAAAAAAACCAGCCCAGCCCTCTTTGGTCCCAGCTGTGTGTCCTCTGTGTCCTTCCTGGTTGGCAAAGAGCAAAGCATGGCTTTTCTTAGGCACACACCATCGTTCTGGGTTTGATGGAACACACCATCACAGCCTCTGGAAGGGTTTGAGCTTGGCTTTTAGGGCTTCTCTGTGTAAGTTCTGTTGTCATGACTGCAAAAGCATCTTTCTCCATCAGAAAGAATCATGTTCAAAGATGGCAAATGACACCCTCTTCCTTTGATCCCCCGTGGTTTCCATGGCAAAATACCAGGATGAGGAATTTGGTGATCTCCATGACATTTAGGAATTTCCCACATAGTGGATCAATGCCAGTGGTTGGATCATCTTCACTCCACATGCAATCAGTTGTTATCTACACCCTCACTCTGGGGATATAAACTCTGAACTGTGACCCAGTGCAATCCACAGAGGGAATTTGGCTGTCCTCAGCTCAGAGAGGTGCTGGGTTGTCCGAGGATCCCAAGGACATGTGGCACAAAGAGCCAAGGCACGGTGTCACAGCTGTAACCCTGTACTTTCTGAAAGCCCAAAAACCTCTTCTGACACTGACAGTGCTGACAGAGAAATCATTCCTACTGTAGAACCCCTTAGGCATTTACTCCTTTGTTGGATCATAAGAACAAAGGCAGGTGAGTGGCAATGTCATCTTAAAACAGCCATTTCCCAGCTCACAGAATCACAGGATCACTGAGGTTGGGAGAGCCCTCCAAGACCACCAAGTCCAGTTTGTGATTGATCCCCATCTTTTCACCCAGCCCAGAGCACGGAGTGCCACATCCAGCCCTTCCTTGGACACCTCCAGGGGTGAGGGCTCCACCAGCTCCTGTCAGGCTCTGGTTCAGGTGTGGAAAGCTCAGAACTAAATTTGCCTTGCATCCAAAGACCAGAGAGAGAAAAGCTTCCTGTACATGGAAACAGATCCCTTTTTATGGTTCTAAGTGGGAAACCCTCTCCTAGGGTCCATCCCCACCCACCAATAGTGATTGAACCTCTCCCCTTGGAAATATCTCTGCTCCTCCCAGTCTAGATCAACTCCCTGAGTCCTTCCCACACACAGCCCAAGGGTAAGGAAGTAACTCAGAATGCTGAAACCAGCCAATATCAACCCTGCCCTTGGTTTTCAGAGCAGATCTACATAATTGTTGTACAGTGACCAAGATAGAGGGAGGAAAAAGTAAATAAAGCATTTGGCTTGTCAGCCTGTGATTTGATGTGCTTGTTGGGGGAGACAGGACACTCTAAAGCACATTTTGTTGTCCAAATGTGATGAGGAATCATAAAATCAGAATGGTTTATGCTGGAAGAGACCCCAAAACTCATTTTCTTCCACTCCCTGCAATGGGCAGGGACATCTTCCATGGACCAAGTTGCTCCAAGCCCCATCCGACCTGACCATGAACATTTCCAGGGATGGGAAAATTAATTCAACTCAGAACTTGAATACCTTGATAAATAGGTGTCCTGGGTGACAAACAGGAGTTCTGTCACTTAATGGCAGCTCCAAATCAAGGAAGTGGCTTTTAAAGCACTGGGATGCCAATATTTGATGTGAAATAAACTAGGCTTGAACCAACACCCACATATTTGTCTTTCTCTCCTGAAAAGTGTCTGCACCCTATTGTCATTTGTTACCTGAATCCACACATGAAACTTATTTTACTAAGGAAGTAAAATACCAGCAGCAAGACCCCAACACTGAGTTGGGCACTGCTGCCAAGGATCTGCCTCCCCCAGCTCTTACAGATTTATTGCTCTGGGCTACTTAATTCAATGGCTGCTTCTTGTCAGCCACTTAACTCTGAGCTCTTTGGCATGAAGCCATTAGAATCCATAATATTTCATTATGCCCTACCTGCTCCCAGCTAAAAAATATATGGGGATCTGGTAGAAATATGACCTCAGTTGGCAGTGATGAAGGAATTTATTACGTGTAATAGATTTATGTGTGTAATGTGATTTTCGGGGTTGGAATGCATGCAGGTTTCCATTCCATCCCATCAAGTATTTCCCATCAAGTGTGATCTAGTTGGCCACTAAATTCCAGCTCTCCTCATGTCCTGTTTAGTTCACAGGTAGGGGTCTAAATAAGGGTGTTCCAGGAATTCTCTGGCTTTGGTGAAAATTGCAAACATGTTGGTCCATGATGGGAGAAGTTCCCTCTTGGCTGAGTCTGAACTCAGCCCTTTCCCAGATGGTCACATTTCCAAGGATCTCTTTGCAAATTACCTGACCTGGAGAAGACTGGATGGTTTTATCCTCCCCTGCTTCCATTACTGGCCAGGAACCCTCAGTTTTGGAGACAATTCCTGTGATTTTGGCCAGAACTGGGCAAGGAAAGTCTTGGAATCAAAATTACAGAGTATAACTCAATTCTGGGCTCTCAACATCTTCCCCATCTCCAAGGAAAAATTTGGAATTCATCAGCTGAATCAAAGATTAGGGCTTGTGTGAACAATTGATTGCATTTGTTTGGGGGAAGGGAAGGGAAGGGAAGGG
>WAAE01015885.1:139289-150512 GCA_013400495.1 Nicator chloris
GGGAAGGGAAGGGAAGGGAAGGGAAGGGAAGGGAAGGCCCCAGAAAAAACCAATCGTGCTTTATTTTGAACAAAAAGCTAAAACAGACATGCTATGAGGTTTTTTTTTTCCCTTGAAAAGAGAATCATAAAAATACCATTTGAAAAGAAATTTTACTGTGATATGAAATGGAACATTTCACTTCAGGCATTTGAAAATACTCAAAAAAAAAAAAAAGGAAATAAAAGAAAAGAGAAAAAGTCAAGGTAAACTCAAAAGGACTGGCAAAAAAGGAGGACAGCAGAGCCTCCTTCCCACTGACTCATCTTAGTCAGAACAACTAAATAAAGTCAGAGCAACAATGCAGATCAAGGCTGAGTCCTTGCTGTGGACAACCTGCTCTAGTGGAAGGTGTCCTTGCCCATGACAGGGCATGGAACAAGGTGGTTTTTAAGGCCTCTTCCAACCCAAACCATGCTGGGATTTAATATCCAACTGCATCAGTTCATTTCTTCTATGTTCACGATGATTTATTTGTCTGTAATTATGACACACATCGTTCTCGTGGCAGATCACAAACACAAGGGCTGTTCTGTGGAGCTCAGGAGTGGCAAGAGTCAATGAGCACCTTTTCTAACATCAACAAAAGATGTACAGAATTCAGCAACTCTCATCATTCAAATCCAACCTAATTACAGTGCAAAATGCAAATTAGAGAAGCATTCTTTGGAGGGTTGCTCACACCCATAGTCACATGCCAACTCTGGAAGTTTCCCAAGCCTTGAACAAGAGTGAAATCCTTCAGATTCAACACCAAGTGCTATGGTCTGTTCACAGGGAAAAAGGTGTCATTAAAAGGTGCTATTAAGGCAAAGTTTAAAGCAGCAGTTGCTCCAACAGGAGAGAAATTTCCAGGGAGCTTTTGAGATGGGGTCCCACACACACAGCTAGAACACCTCTCCTGTCAGGAGGTGAACAAGTCCTGGAGAAGCCAAGGGCTGCAAGGTGCTGGAGAATTGCAGGCTGGCACACAGGTTTGAAGCACTTCAGCAATGAAGATAAATGAGAGTCCTCAGTGTTGTCAGCTGGCTGCAGAAGCTCATTACCAAAGCTTTTACATTTCAGGAACCAAAAAAAGACCAAATTTTAATTAACACAGCGCAGCCTGGTGAGGTGGACAATGAAAATTTCCTTTATTCTGAATTCCTGTTAATTCTGAACCCCTGTTAGTTCTGAACCCCTATTTAAAGCTGTTCTGGCCTTCCCCAGGTGTGATCAGCTGAACAGTTTTGCTTTCCCCACTCAGTCTTAACAGGATGAGTACAAATTCCTCACGTCAGGAATAGATCCCACAGGCGGAATTCAGCCACAGAATGTGGACAAACCTTCCACCCAATGCTTCTCTCCAGAAAAATAATGTGTCTCTACAGAGACAAGCTGCAAAACTACATTTCATTGCACATAGAGCAGCACTGGTTTCCCTCTGCTAGGTGGGACAGGGTGTGAAAAACTATTGTCAGCTTTGTAAACACAGAGAGAATTGTTACTGTAGTGTTGACACTCTGGGGGAAAATCCTCTCACCCAGTTTTAGGTGTCCATTTATTGAGCAGCTATTAATGCCAGATGCACTCACCAGAACTCCTTTCTAGAGAGTTCTTGTCAATGTAGTTAATTCAGTTTAGGAGGAAATTCATCTGTGCAGGTGCAGCAGATAAATTTATACTCAATTTAAATATACTTAAATAACCCCGGGTTGTCTGATTTAGGACTCTGGAAATGAAAAGGCAGAGAAGACATTGAAATTCCCAATTTTTCTCTTTGAAAGGGGCAAAATGTGGACCACACAAAGTCCTCCTCTCGCTGAATGCATTGTGTGGAAACCATAAAGGAGGGATTTAGGGACTCCTGAAGGATGTGAACTCCTCTGCAAAGGTCTAAGGTGGTGACTACAGAGGTGCTGCCAAGGAGAACCTGGACTTCCAAGGAATGGTTGCATCACCAGCACCCACAGCTGTCCTTGCCCTTCTGAGACACAGCTGCTCTGGTTCCTCTCAGATTAGTGAATATAAAAATTGGTAACAAGTTCTCGTGAAGAAAGAGGTGTTTCATGGGAAACAACACCAGTAGAAAAGGTGTGATGAAGGAGATGTTGCACAAACCCATTTCACTTCAAAGCTGGGGGAGGAGAGTGGCAACAATTATAGTTTTGCTTGAAATACACACCTGCACACCTCACAGGATATCCAGTACTCTCTCCTTATAGAAATAATTGGGTTTTGCTTCTGCTTTATGTTAATATTGAAATCTAATTCTTACAATAAGATTTTTTTGTGAGCAGTGTACATGGAAATGTTGAATATTACAGTATTAAAAAAGATTTGTCACCAAAAAGGACACTGCTGTTGTTAAGAACATCTTTACTGCATTAGCACTTAGTGAATGTTCCCATTTGTAAGAAAAATATAAATTCAGAGCTTTTAAGAAAAGTGGGAAAAACATTTTCTGCCTCCAGTAATACACCTAAAACTCATGACCTTGGCTCAGTGACAGGAATAATTTTGTGGGTTCAACAGAGAGAATTTGACAGTGGCTCCAGCAAAGAGAGATTAACTGGGGTAGAATAACCCCCAGATGACCATTAATACAGTTACTTTCCTTGTGGGTTGTAAAAAGCTCCTTCTTCCCCAAAGACAAAGTGAGAACAAACCTGAATTTCAATTTATTCCGTTTCTTTACTAATGGAATATTAATTTTTGTTTTTCACAGGGCTGTTTGGGAGGTTTGGGTTTAATATATTGAAATTGCAGCTGCATGTATTTGAATTATTTATGCAGCCAGACATGTAGGCTGTGATTAAGCTTCTTATTTGGTGGCAACACGAGGCTCATTTCTTCTGCTCATCGATTTAGCATGAGGAAACCTTCCCCGCAGCTCTGCTTCGCCATAAATCGCTATTGGCAGATAGAAATGTCAGGTTTACCCTCCAGATGGGAGCAATAACAAATCAGACCTTTGCTTGTTCCATTTATCCTGCTGCACGTGTGACAAGGGATGTGCTTTGCTCGCTGCTGGCTCTGTCCCTTCTCAAAGGCGCGATTGTGTCGGGGTGTTTCTCCACAGGTTAATTTTGTGGCTACAAAAAACCCCACTCAGCACCCGTGAACCCGGCTCAGACAAAGTTCTCAGGCCCAATTTTGGACTTTGCCATCAATCTGTTGCAGTTGAAATGACGTTTTCATTTCCTGGGTTGCATTTTTATGGGGAATCTCTTTGTAGTCGTGGGAGGCTTGGTCAGTACTGTGGGATCACAGGATGGTTTGGGTTGGCAGGGACCTCATAGCTCATCTCATCCCACCCCCTGCCATGGGCAGAGACGCCTTCCACTGTCCCAGGCTGCTCCAAGCCCCAATGTCCAACCTGGCCTTGGACACTGCCAGGGATCCAGGGGCAGCTACAGCTGCTCTGGGCACCCTGTGCCAGGGCCTCCCCACCCTCACAGGGAAGGATTTCTTCATGATATCCAATCTAAACCTACTGCTACGACTCTCCAAGTCTGTTTTTGGGCAGCTGAAAACCTCACCCAAGGTGCCCATTTCTTTCCTTGAATTAAGAGTTCCCTGGGACTGTCTCAGCTGGAGATGTCAGCAGTGGCAGTGTCTGATGCCTGGCCAGGACAATTCACCCACTGTTGCATATCATGTTTTTGGGGGGTTTTTTTGACTGTAAGTGCTACAAAACAAGGAGCTTTTTTTTTTCTTTGAGTACAGAATCTATTGATCAGAATTTCAATTTATTGTTTTGGACAAGCCAGTACAGTCCAAGGGCAACATTATGGGTCCCAAACAGAAGAAAAACTTACATCAAACTCTGGATAAAGCTGCCACTGTGGGAGGAATGGGGTTGTAGCTGAAGATGGAGCCAAGATCTGTGGCTTTCAGGATGTTCACGCTGCTCCTGCTTTCCTCCACCTTCTCCACTGCCTCCATCTTCCTGCACGTGAAGATTCTGCTTTCAGCTCCTTCAGGAAGGTTCAAAACTCTCTTCCTGCACTTCCTAAATGTCTGGAAAAGGCAACTGGCATCAATGGGATGGATTGCCACTGGATATTGTAGGGAATGCTTATCCACTACCACTTGCATTTTCATTGTGGTTTTCAGAGCACCTCATCCCTCCCTGGTGACTTAGGAATGTATTTATCTGATATCTCTGCCTATTTTTATCAAAGCACTTCAGTGACTGAGCTGGAATTACATTTTTCGCATGCTTTATTTCCAGTTTCTTGCTCTTCCAGGAGGATGTAAACGCTTTTGCACGTTGTGTCACTGCCACAACCACAAGAGACAGCGAGAGAGGGAGGGAAAGGGCTGCTCCCAGACAGGGTGACCTCCCAAACACGAGTCAAAACACCAAGAACTTCATGCAAGGAGAAGGGTTTGCTGCTGGGAGTTTTTGTCCTGGCTCAGTTCCTGATACCATCTAGGAATACTGTCTGCAAAAAGGTCATCCACCCCAATGTCTTTGGATTTAGGAAACGAGCTTGAATCCTCTTTTGCTTTTCCCTGCTGCTCCTCCTCCTCACAGCAGCCTGTGTTGGTGCTGATGATGCTTCTCCAAATTAGCTGTGGGCTCCAAAAATACCTCTCAGTAACTGCAAGTTGTCCAGAGTTGTAGGATGTCAAAGAGGGAAGCAAAAGTTGGGGAAGGTGGTCTTGCTGAGGAAGAAGCTGACTGAACAACCTCACCAGTGCCCTAAATAGAAAGGTGAAAGACTCATTCTCTCTGGCCCTAAGAGAAATGGCTTAGGACAGCTTGTCCTTACAGATAAACTTTCTGACTCTGGAGGAAAAAGTCACATTTTCCATACTGGCTTCCAAAAGCATTTTCACAAACAGTCTGCCCACAAACCCACCTGGAAGTCAAACAATTGAGATTTGGTTTCCCAGCCACTGGTAGGGTTTAGAGCAGCTTCTAGATCATGCAGAAATTCAAGGAGTGCTGTTGAATCTTGAGCCAGTGGTGGGAAGCTGTGGCTGACTCACGGCTGCTGGTAGAGCTAAGCTTGAAATCCAAGGTAAAAAGGAATTACAAAGGCACTCCAAGCACAGAGCAAATTTGCAACCAAAGTTAAAAAAGGCCAAACACGTTTCACCCCTTTTTGTCCCTGTTCTCACTCATCCTCCTGACCTTGTTCTCTTGCTGCAATTATATCTCCTTTACCCCAGGATACCTTCTCACAGCATCTTTTGGGAATGCTTGATATTTGTCTACTGAGCAAAAGCCACAGAGAAACAAGGACATTGAAGAGGCATTCACAGATCTCCATTCACCCCCAAAATAACGAGTGGGTCTGTGTTTGAGGCAAAAAGCTGTTTTAATTTGTCCTGTTCCAGAGACCCTCACAGAGGAACATCTCTGCTCAGTGGCCACACCAGTGTTGTTTTCTGTGCAAAATCTCAACACATGAGACCATTTGTCCAAGTCATGGTTGATATGACCTCATGTGAAAACACATCAGGCAGCTTTTTATATTGGAGGTTTGGTTTTGTGTATGTGTTTATAACTTTCCTGAGCGCTGTGCCATACCTGGTTTACTCTGAGAAACACAGCGCTCTTACCCCTGCAAGAGTCACAAAGGTGCATTTGAGGACTACTTTATTAATTCATTTACATCTTTTGATAACGAAGCTTCCTGGTCCATGGGCACTGGGATGGTCTTAGCACATGGAGACAGGCAAAGCCATCTTTTTTCATTCACAGAAATGGGCTAAATGGATAGGTTTTGTTGAAACAAAAGCATGTAATAGTGACTTTTTTGTCTAGAAGGTGACTTAAAGTGGAGAAAGAAGAGCTTCACAAGCAGAGGAGGACCTCTGTTGCAAGGAATCCTGCCACAGAATCACAGAATCATCTTCCAGAGAATGACTTGTGCTAATTGAGCAAGATGAGAGTTGGAATCAGGGGTGCAGCCAAGACAAAATGCCCAAGGAGCACTTTGCAGCACCACAAAGATTGACCAAAATATGCTGAATTACAACGCTGGCCGCACAGACTCATTCCGAGAATCCCGGAATTCCAGAATGGTTTGGGTTGGAAGGGACCTTAAAAATCATCCATTCCACCCCCTGCCATGGGCAGGGACACCTCACACTATCCCAGGTTGCTCCAAGCCCTGCCTGGCCTTGGACACTTCCAGGGATGGGGAGTCTGCTGTTAACACAGAGTGTTGGAGAGGAGGAATTTGGCCTTGGATGGAGATCTCCACATCCCCTTGTGTGGGTCACACCAGGGAGATCTCTCTGCCTGCTGTCACCTCTCCATCCAGACAGGTCTGTGGTTAATATTTTGTGACAAGCTTCCCCGTCGTGACGTTTCCTGGATCCAAACCAAGAATGAGCAGTCTGCTGAGAGCTTCCAAGCTTCCACTTGGCCAAAATGTTCTCTTGAGCTGCCAGTGCCATCGTTGCCAAGTTCAGCCAGAGCTCCAGCTAGTGCCACCCCTGCAGCTGACCCCTGTGAACTGTCTGTTTTGATTAAAAAGCATCAGTGATAAGCCATTTGGAAGGCTTCCAACAGGAATATTAAAGTAAAAAAGAGCCTTGTCCACACCATGTAAAAATACTGCCACTGTTACCTAAAGGCCTTAAGTTTTGCACTGAATTTACAATGCCTCAGGAGCCTCTCAAACTCACTCCTTCTGAATTTTTCTTGTCCTAAAATAGCTTTGTTTTACTTGCTGTAACTGTGAGAGAAATTTCTCAAGCTGATCAGGGGTCTGATCAGGCTCATTTATTTCACTTTTGTAACCACATTGTTATGCAGGCAGCAGGAGCAGCAGAAAAACAAACCCAAGAAACAACAAGGGGTGTCACAACAATTTCACTACACAGGTGATCAATTGAGTGCCTGGAAATGTTCCCTGGCACTCTGTGGACATAATTTCAATCCTTCACTGGACTGTCCAGGGGGTTAAATCCAATCTGCAAACCTGATTTTACAGTAGCAGGGTCACAGGTCAACGTGTCAATGTCATTGTGGTTTTTCATAAAGTCACAGAATGGTTTGGGCTGGAAAAGACCTTGGAGAACATCTAATTCCAACCCCCTCCGTGGGCAGGGGTTGGAACTGAGTGACCCTTAAGGTCCTTTCCAACCCAAACCATTCCAGGAATCCATCTGGGATGGTCAGGTGGGATTTGGGGATGCTGGAGTCACTGCACACAGTCCTTGTGTGTGTGTGTGCCTTGGGACTCAAGAATTCTGCCCCACCCTAAAATGAAATGCTCTGGCACAGAATAGGATTTGCTTATTGGTTGAGCTCGGCTTAATCCTGTTTAGCACAAGGACAAGCTGCACAGCCAAATTGCCCCTGGCTTTTCCAGAGTGAAAAATCTCAGTGGGAACCTGAGAAGGAGATGAATCCCAAGGGGTGGGAGCAAGCAAGGGGCCCCTGGAGCTCCCTCTGATTTCGTATATAACCTCAGACAATCCTTGCCTTTTACCAAAAGTATTCCTTTACCAAACACCACGACCTGAACTCCTGCAGTGACAGCTCAGGTGCCACACCTGTGATGGCAGGTGAGACACAGGTGAGAGCCAGGTGCTTTCACTGCCCCTCATGGGCCATTTTCCAACTGCAGACGTGGCACCTGGAGGATTTTCTTGCCAGGCAGGAGCAGCAAACACATCCTCTGGTGTGTGCTGTGCGCGCTGCAGCTTTGCACTTTCCTGCAGGCTGTGTTGGAGCCTTGGTGCTGGGGGGATGCACCTCGGGGGTGCCCCAGAGGGTTGCACAGCACGTTGCCCTTTCTGCATCCTAGAAATTAAAAACACACTGTGAGAGGTGTGTCCTGGCCCAGCCTGGCCCCTGTAGGAGCTGCAAGACATTAAAATGCAGAGGAGCTGCTCTCTCCTTGCTCAAGAGGTGCAGTGCACTGGCAGGGAGCCCAAAGGGAGAAGGGAGGACGCAGCTGGCAGCTGTTGGAGGCACTTGAAAAAGAGATCAAAGCATATTAACTCATTGTCCTTCTCCCATTCCCCATTTCCCCAGCATGAAGAAAAAACTTTCCTTTATTTTCCTGTGAATGAAACCTCAGGCAACTGTTCCTAACTGCAGAAATGATCCTTAAGGTCCCTTCCAACACAAACCACTCTTTAATCCTATGAATCCCTCTTTTCCCCTGTGCTTTGCCACGATGGAGACACAGCAGGAGGAGCAGGTTTGGATGTGCTTCAGATGTTCTTTTTCCACGTCCCTGCACCAGCCTCTCTCCCTCTGTGCAAAAGGAGGGGCTGCATTCCTGCCCTGCCCCAAAGAGCCCCTGGTCTGCAAGTTCTGCTGCATCCCTGCATTAAACCTGAGGAGCAGCTGGGTATGGGTAGGGCAGAAACAAATTGTGACTCAAGGGTTTTCACTCCAGTCCTGCAGCTCCTTCTCCAAAACCTCTTCTGCTATTGTGGCAAAAATTCTCCTTTTGTCCAAGGGTAGTTTTCTGGTCTTCTCTCACATTTACCAGGGGAAATGGCTTTAATTTGAGGAGGTCAGGTTTAGATGGGTCATTGGGATGAAATTCTTCCCTGTCAGGGTGGGGAGGCGCTGGCACAGAATTCCCAGCTGTGCCTAGATCCCTGGAAGTGTCCAAGGCCAGGTTGGACAGGGCTTGGAGCACCCTGGGATGGTGGAAGGTGTCCCTGCCATGGCAGGGAGTGGAATGAGATGATCTTTAAGGTCTTTTCCAACCCAAACCATTCTGTGGCTCCACGAAAGGCCACAATGACACAGGTGCATTGCCCTGTGACCCTGCTGCCATGACATCAGCTTTGCAGGTTGGATTTAACCACGTAGACAGTCCTGTTAACAATTGAAATCATGTCCACAAAGTGCCAGGGAACAGTTCCAGATGCTCAAGTTGATCATCCTTGTAGTGATATTGCTCCAGTACTCCTTGGTGTGCCTTGTGCCAGGGATAAATAGCACATTCCCAAAGGATTTCTGGGAGTGTCTCACGGGGCAAGGGGGTGTGGGTCATTCCTGATGAACATTTTGGATGGAACATCATCTTTTGGAGGGTCAGAGTTTCATAAAAATAGCAGTGGGCCATTCCAGCAGGGCTCAATACCAGAGAAGGAACCCAAACCTATTTCACCCACTGCAATAGCTGTGCCCTGAGTGTTTATTCCAATTTTTTTCTGAGTCCCTTTGCACTGTCAGACCTTACAGGTCGTAAGGATGTTGCTTGGGCAGCAGGACGGCATGAACAGCATCCCTGAGCTGGCTTTAGGGTGTCTGCAGTGCCACCAAAACCAGTCATGAGGAGGAAACCTGACCTCAGGGCAACGCCTGCTCTCCATGGATTATGATTTTCTTTCTCCTCCCCCCAAACCTTTCAGAAATGGGCATTAAAATTCATGTATTGCTCCACGTAGGATTGATGAGGTGACCGTGGATGTTCTCCTCCTGGCACAGTTTTGAATTTATAGGATATTTCTATCTCTATGTTTTATTTATAAGAAATATATCTATATTTATGCTTATTTCGTGTTTATATTTATATTTAAATTGATGCTTAGATATTTATACTCCTATTATCTACTTTTAGCAGGGAATATTTCACAGGCCCAGTGATCCCAGCTCCCTCCAGCCTTGCAGGCAGTGCAGTGACTCATCCCAGTCCTCTGCAATTCCTCTTTTCTCTGAGTGTCTCCTCCAGGCAGACAAGCCATGCTAATGAATTGGTCTGGTTTGTAACTTGTTCATTGGGATTTCACCTCGGGGGCAGCATGAGCAGGCAGATGTGAGAGCATTTTTTTCCCTCATCCTTCTCTTTAGGATTGCCCAAGTCCCGTTGGTGTTGCTCAGCTTTTGGAGGTTTGGCTTTGCAGTTTTAAAAGTGCTTCCGAAATGCAACTTCAGTGGGTAATATCCCACCAAAAAAAGGGGGATGGAAACAGCAGAAACGTCATCCAGAGGCATCAATCACCCCTCAGGCTCTCATCCCTCTTCTGGAGCTCTCATTCTCTTCTGGAATCCCTCAGGGACACAGATTGCAAGATTGAGGGAGGAAAAGTGCCCCTGCCATTGGAACTTGCTCAACCATTCCAGAAACACATTCCCCAGAAAAACAGTCCCAAGAGGAAAAAATAGGATGGAAAGGCATGTCTAGCCCAAATTGTTCATTTTGTGAGGAAAACAGGAAAATGAGGTGAGCGTGGGGTAAGCAGCAATATTGTTATATTTATTAAAAGGTTTGGGGTGTATTTGTAGGCTTAAACTCAGGGCAGATTTGTGGGGCCAGTCTCTTACCTCCACTCAGGGGAGAGCAATATCCAGGTAGTGGTCCAGAAAGGAATAATTTGGGATCTCTGCAGTGCTTCCTTTTCTGTTCTCAGCCTTTCATGGCCAAAACAATTTTTGGCAGAGGGGAAGAAATGGGATTTTTACTGTGATGGTGCAAGTGGAATACTGGGTGCCTTTATTTTCTCCTGTGCTTTGAAAGAAGTCAGTTGAGTGTCTCTACTCCAGATAAATACTCTGTGTTCTGTGAATAGATCTATGAATGAGATTTTTGGGGTGGTTTAGGTGCTAATCAATAATGGAGCAGCATTAAACTGCCTCCATCCAGTTCCTTGTCACTCCAGCAAATGGTTTTCATGAAACCATTCACTTCTCTCTTGTCTTTGCCTTAAAGGTTGTGTCAGTGAGGGCTTCATCCAGCAGCCAGAGAAATAAATGGGAAGACTTGTCCTGACCTCAGGAGGAGGTGGGGAAAGCTGGAGGAGGTGAAGCCTGGCACAAATGGAGACATCATTCAGCCCAGAGGCACAGGAAAGGAGAAAGATCTTCCTGAAGTCTCTCTGTGTTCCTCCAGTGCTGGAAAATCCTTTGTTTTTCAACAGAGCACCTCAGAAATCCATGGATTTAACCAAAAACCACTAAACCAGTCTCGGTCACAGCTCTGGACTCTTCTCTGACAGTGACCCTCAGCCTGGCCCAAGGGGATCCTTTATGAGGCACAAGAAGATTTTCCTCCTCAGGTGTGAGGATCTAATCCAAAGCCACTGGAGCAGATTTTCTCCTTTTTGCTGTCATTCTCTGGAAGATAATCCAGATGTCAAATTTAGCAGCGACATTTCTTGCTCTATTCATGGTTTCATTCATTGAATTAAGAACATTAATTTTTCCTTGAGTGAACTCTCAGCAGGAGACACCCCAGAAAAGAGCTTGCTCCAAAAAAAAAAAAAAAAAAA
>WAAE01015885.1:150840-165969 GCA_013400495.1 Nicator chloris
GACTGGGATCAAGGTTTTATACTGGGATCAAGGTTTTAGCCTGGGATCACAATTTTAACCTCATGAGGGCTTTTCCCACAGAGACACTTCCCAGACTCCTTCCTGGATGTTCACAAGAACCCCAAGCCAGCAAAGAGTTTCCCAGCATGGCAAATTTACCAGGCTGGGCAAAGATGGGAGCTAATTGGAAACCTACAGAGAATCACAGAATTTCTAAGGTCAGAAAAGACCTCAGAGATCAAATCCAGAAGATCTGTGTTTGTCTTGTAGGTTGAACACGTTGCCATCAGCAGAACAAGTGCCTTTACAAAGACATTCTCCACGGAATTGGGAGCAAGTTTCTACGGCAAATTACTGTGTCTTGCAGGCATCAAAGTCGATTTGGGATGAGGCAGCTGAAATAGTCTGGGGTTTTATCATCACCTGGCTGTAGCCAGCAGGGGTTAAGCATTAATTTTGAAGACCCCAGATTCGGGATAAATTAACAAGTCTGATGCTTTGGGAACCAGCCCTAAATCATTTCCCAAGAATCTCGTTAACAGTTCTCTCCTTTATCAGACAGAGGAATTGGAGCCATGAAGGTAGTTTAACAGTTTACCTTTAACAGGTAGTTTGACTGCCCCACTAGGTCAAAGGTGGGAATAAAAACTGCACCTTTGCCATCCCAATCCAACCACAGCAGCCACTGGGCTTCCCAGTTGGGGCAGGAATGGTCTGGGAGGGCCCTGATGAGTCTCTCCATTGGCCTCATTAGGACTTGGATCAAATATTGAGGCTAATTTTCCTCTGTTCCCCCACGGAGCTGTGCTCTAAAATGATTTATGCAAATGAGGTGCATCTATTAAATTTGCAACGCTGCAGGCATCAATATGCAAGTGTTAGAAGCAGTTCTGTATTCAAGAAACCTGAGCAAAACCCTGATTTTCCCCTGAAAAAATGAACGCTGAAGGAGCTGGGATAAAGCTGATTCTTTCAAGTACATATCCAAGGAAAGGCAGAATAATTTCCTATGTATCCCTGCCCTCTATTATTCACTGGAAAAGGTCTCATCTTTTGTGCCTTTGTAAATATCCTGCTGTCCATGATTATGCATTGTCATGGCTCTTTTGTGATGGAATAACCAATCCAGCTCCTCTGGAATTAAGCTGAATTTTGCAAGTGATCTTTTTGTTCAGGTAAAAGGTGCAGAGCAATCTCTTGCTCCTTGAGTTCAGGGAATCAGCCCTGTTGGAAATAATCCTCAGGGTTAATGCATTGATGGTTTGACAGGCCAGCCTTCCAAGCCCTGGAAAACCTGGAAGGGCTTTTAATTCACACCTGATTCTCACCTGCAGGCAGCATCCTCACGGGCACGGCCACTGCTTTGGAATCATGGGATCCTTAAGGTTGGAAAAGACCTTTTCAAGTCCAAGAACCAACCCAGAGCCATCCCCATGGTCACCTCTAAATCGTGTCCTCAAGTTCCACGTTTCTGAACCTTCGAAATCCCTCCAGGGATGGTGACTGCCCCACTTCCCCGGGCAGCCTGTTCCAACGCCTGGCCACACTTTCCATCAAGAATTTTTCCTAAATACCCAACCTAAACCCTCCCAGGCACATCCTGAGACCATTTTGTCTCTTGAGAGACTTTTGAGGAAAGACTCATCTCAGGTGACCACACAGCAGGGTCTGTTGCCTTTTGAGAGCCTTCCAGGTACCCCACCAGGCTCCAAATACTGCTCCAGGGTGACACAGGTCTCTCACTGAATCTTCAGCATAACTTCCCTCCTCTCCTGGATGTTTTGGATGCCTCCAGATAATTGCTCTGGAAGTCTCAAAGAAGATGAGGAAACAAAACTATCATTTGATCGTATTTAATTTACAGAACGAATTATTAACGATTCAATTGGCCAACTACATTAAGTGTACACCCTGAAAAAGGGGTCAGCACCACTCTCCAAAATATGTTCTGTGCTGCCACTGCAAGCAAATCCTTCTTTTCCAAGCTACAAAGCCCTCCAGAGCAGGTTGGTGCACTGGAGAAGCCTGACCTGAGAAAAAAACAGGGAAAACTCTCTGCAAACATCTTCACCAGCAACCAAACACTGCCAAACACAGGCTCACCCAAACTCTTTAAGCCCTTTGAAAGGCTTTTGTTACAGTTTTAGCCTCCCACCAGCACCTTTCCAGTCCTTGCCCAGGTGTCCTTAGGAGCCACCATGGGTCAGGGACCATTTCCTGTTCCCCTAAGGGATGTCCCTTGTGCCCAGCTGGAAAATTAACACCCCCAGCAGCCCAAATTAGGGTTATGGCCATGCTGGCATCATGGCATAAAGGTAAAACCATTCCAGACCAAATTACAAACACAGTGAAATCAGCAAAATTCCATTTTATGTCCTAAAACCCCCTCACCCCCCAAACTCCAGGGAATGCAGAACCTTAAAAAAGGTTTGCATCAATCTCTGGCAGGCAAAACCACCCCCAGACTTATTTTTACTCCTAATTTCAACTGGAGGAAATTCAGTTTTCAGCTGGGAAAAGCAAGTTTATAGCTGTGTCTTCAAACAGAAGTTTCCAGCACCTAAAGAAAAATATTCCCCTTTCCCATATAAATGCAGCAGCACAAGTCAAAGGAGGGGCAAAACCACTGCTTTTATTTAATAAATATATAGAATAATATGGAGTTGTACTTATGCAGTAGCTTTTCATCAGCTGCAGCCCAAGGCCTCTCACAGCACTTATTAATAGAGCTCCAAGAGAGTTGCTTTCTCAGCTTCTGCATAATTCAGTCAGAAAAAAATAATTTCAGGATAAAACAAATCCCATTCTTAAAAAAAAAAAAAAAAAGTAATAAATGGTGCAGAAGCATTGTTTGGAGGTAAATAATGCTCTCAGTCTCAGCTTCACATGTTTTCTTTAAGGGATTCTTTGGTAAAGGGCTTTTTGCTCAAATGGCACCATTACAAATTCAAAATTCTGTTCAAATCTGCAAGGTGAAAGATTTAATTCTGCAAAGCAGGAAAAGAGGCAATACAAGAGTGTTTCAAAATTGCTGTTTGTCCCATTTCTACACAAATTAGTCGAAAACACCAGTAATAAACATTCTGGTTTATTATTAAACCAGAAGAACAAACCTTCTGGCCTCTCAATCTGAATGTCTCCCATGAAAAGAAAAAAAAAGACGTTTTAACTGTAAAGTATTGCCCAGTTTTTCATTACACTCTTCCCTGCCCAGAAATATTTTTCCTAAAATCCAGCATCCAGAGCTGCAGGAGAAGAGTTTTTCTGAGCAAACTGGATGATTCAGAACTGGAAGTGGAGCACAAATACACTCCACAGAAATAAATCACTAAAGCCTTGACATTCCCCCAGAAAGGTGTCTTCAGTATTATCTCTATTTAGCAGCGAGAATTTCCAAACTGCAGCAAAATTTGCAGCTGCCAGAAGCCTTTGTCAAGACTCTCGTGGTCCTTAGTGTAATTTTTTGAGGGAGAACTCAGCCAGATGCCCGTTTTCCTTCTGAGAAGTGGCTTTTTGGTGGCAATGGCTGTTAGAAATCAAACCTCTGGGGCGGTGTCTGCTCTGAGAGGCAGAATTTCTCCCGGGCTGTGCTCCTTGCACGGTGTTGTGCCTTTTTTTTGGTCGCTCCAGGGAGGCCACTGTGAATTAACACCACCCATGCAAACGCAGAAATATCAGCTCCTCTTTGTGGGTTACCCAAACTGGGCAGAAATCCTGGACTGACCACAGAATCCCTGAGTGGTTTGGGTCAGAAGGGACCTTGGAGATGTCCTCATTCCCACCCCCTGCCATGGGCAGGGACACCTCCCACTGTCCCAGGCTGCTCCAAGCCCCACCAGCACCGAGTACAGAGGGGCAATCCCTGCCCTGTCCCTGCTGGCCAAACCAATTGTCATCCCAGCCAGGTGCCAGTGGCCTTTTTGGCCACCTGGGCACACCTGGGCTCACGCTCAGCTGCTGCCAACCCTCACCCCCAGGACCTTTTCCATGAGCACATCCCTTCTGGAGCACAGAACCAAGGGGTGGATGGATAAACTCTCACCCCTCCTCTTTCCAGAGCTGCCCACACAGCAGATCTGCAGATGCCTCCTCATGGTGCACCCCTGGCCCTGGCAGTTCAACCCCAGCAGGAGAAACCAGCTGTGCACGGCACTGACATCAACATCATGGGAATTCACAGCTCTTGGCTCCTCCCAGAACCGGTTTCTCAAGCCTGGGGTTAAAATTCATTCCCTCCTTAGCACAAATCAGCTTGACAGTGAATATTTCCACCACCGTCACTTTTCTGGCCCAGAAAAGGTTAAATAGCTCTCTCCACTGACAGTAAGAGCAGCTCAGTCTGTTATGCTCCAGATTGATTGTTTTGTTAATTATATGCTGGCACGCCGAGCTTGACACATTTTCCAGATATATTTCTGTCTTTTTATATGCACACACACGTGTGTAGATAGCTATAGAGATAGATATATTTTGGGTTTTTACAAGTTCAGCACCAAAGTGCAGGCACAAAGGACCCTGGCCAGGCTTGAAATTCAAACCACTGCAAGCCCCTGAAATACTTTTTCTCAACATATTCTTCAATATATCCTCCTCTCCCCACCTCCTCAGGAAGTTACAAGGGAAATACTAATTAGCTCCAGCACCAGGCACGTCTGTGCTCTGTGCTGCTCTGCACTGACAGATCCTGTGCAGTAACTGGGTCACACTCACAGATGCTCAGAATAACCAATGCATGGTTTGCCTGCAGCTCTGGCACAGGAAGAGCAGGGAACCTCACAGAAAAGGAGGACCCAACTCAGCTCCTGGCAGCTTTAAGGGTGCTTGAGTGGAGCTCTTTCACCAGCATTAAAGATTCATGAGGGTTTGTACGAAATGTTCCAATATCTGGCTGGTAGAAAAATAATTCTGCCCTTTTTCCGAGGCTGAAGGATCACAAATAAGTCATTAACTTCATCGGCTTCACTGTTGGAGAAGGACATTTCACAAGGGCGTGGAGTGACAGGACAAGGGAAATGACTTGAAGCTGAAGGAAGGCAGGTTTGGATTAGATATTAGGAAGAAATTCCTCCCTGAGGCCCTGGCACAGGGTGCCCAGAGAAGCTGTGGCTGCCCCTGGATCCCTGGAAGTGTTCAAGGCCAGGCTGGATGGGGCTTGGAGCACCCTGGGACAGTGGAAGTTGTCCCTGCACGGATTTGAACCAAGATAATCTTAAAGGTCCCTTCCAAGCCAAACCATCCTGCAATTCCGTGATTCCATCATTTTCCTCTGCCACATACATCCGCTCTTCACGCCCTTCATCTTCTCCAAAACAGAAACAGGAGCAACTCCTTTAGTGAAAACATGGTGGCATCACAAGGAACCCCACAGAGGAACCTCTGGAGCTGTGCTGGTTGATGCCTGCAGGGCTTTAGGCCTGGATTTGCAGATCTGAAGCATTTTCAGATTGGGATGATGGATGTTGCTGTTGGCCATACTTGAACACGGGGCTCTTCACACGATGCTCACACTTTTCCCTCTTTGCAGATGCAAAGGACCCAAAACCCTACCTGGTGCTACCCCACAGCTACAGGGGTGGCAGTGGCACCACAGAACTACTGCAGGATGGGCTGGGGGAGTTCTGGGGGGTAAGGGGATGGCCTGCACCACCAGGAATCAATAAAGGCCATCCAGGAGATGTTTTGCCCTTAATCCAGCTCCATCCGTGGAGAAAGATTGAGAAGGGCTCCAGAAAACCAGACATGGTTTGAAAGGAGGTGTGGAGAAGCAGGTCACAGCTGTTCCTGGTAAGAGCTCTGCAGAACCTTAAAATTGTTCAAACAGGAAGCTTGGCCATTTATCCCACCTCTGGGAGACACCAAAACACCTCAGGTAAGAAGACATTGATGGGGTTCTCCCTTCTGCTCTTCCAGGATGATAATTTTGGCCAGATTCTGCACTCATTCAGAGGTGAAACCCCAAAACCCCAGAGGTTCCCACTGTCCTAGGCCCACCCCACACATCCTGCCCCTGGGGATTGTCCAGCCCTGGGGCACATCTCTGCAGGGAATTCTGAAATGGTTCTTCAAGCTGAAGGCCTGGATCCCATTCAGAAGTTACAGCAATGGGATCAGGATGGTTTGAACATCCCAAGGATATTGAAAATCCGTAGCTAGCCCAGAGGAGAAGGGGAGGACAAAGGGATGTGTCATCCCCATGGACTGAGTCTCTGAAGGGAAAAGATAAAAGGTGTAACAATCAGTAATTACCAACAGATGGCTGACAAAGTCTGGGTGGGAATAACGAGCACAAACACCGGATTATTTCCACAAGCAGCAATTCCATCCTGCCAGTGTTACAAGGCCAACAATGGGAAAACCTTATCCCAGTTCCCACTGGGAACACACCCTGCTGAAACACCAAGTGTTCCACAGCACAGCTCCAAGATCCAGCACACCCCCTCTGAGAGCAGATAAGGAAACTTTGGGACCAGCAATTTTTCAGCTAATATAATGAATATTTATAACAAATACGTTCTAATGGCTCCTTGTCCTCCCTGGCAGACGCTGAAAATTCCTTGACTTTTGGTGAGCCCAGTTTAGCAACAACCAGAAAGTCAGTGTGGTACCAACATTATCCTCGTGCTAAATCCAAAACTCAGCACTGTACCAGCTGCTAGGGAGAAAATTCACTCTTCCTCAGCCAAAATCACGACACAAAACAACGAGCCCCAGTTTCCTCTTCATTTTTGTGGACTTTCCTTGCCCAAGCTGCTCAGTCTCTCTTGTTTCCAGGCAGAGGGATACAGTTTCATGCCTGACATGAAAGTTAACAGAGGCAGAGGGGTCCTTGATCCCACAGCAAGGATGCTCAGTGCTACAAAGGCCTGACACACGAGACACACAGATCCCAGCTTCAAAGAGCAGCTCGCTGTTATCTGCACAGCAGCTGGGGCCAGGGCAGCTTTTGAAGATGCCCACCAAAGACATTTGAGCCCTAACACGAGATAAAAAATAATAAACAACCCCCTGAGATGACTTGTCTTTGCTGATCAAAGTCAGAGCGAGTGCTGGGTGTGTTTGGGAAAATCCCAGAGCTGGGCTCACTCGGTACGAACTCCAGCTTGTGACAAAGCAGGGGATTCACAGGGATTTTCTGCACAGCTCAGCACAAAGGCAGGCTCCCCTCCAGGAGATCAGCCCCCCCTGACCTGGAGAGTGTTAGAGGAGCCTGGGGTTACAACTGCAAAGTCCTTCTAAGAAGGGACCTCCTGGAGGCACATGGAGCTTAAAGAAGCACACAAATAGTCAGGCAGTTGGCCAGGTTGGTTATTTTTCTAATCCCAGAGCAACAGGCAGCTCAGACAGAGCTGGTTTCTCAGCAGTGAGCCTGAAACCCTCCTGACCCCTCACATCCCTTCTGACCTGGGATGAGAAGATCCCCACAGCACAGCTCCAACAGGATGTGTCCTTCAAGAGGTGTTTTTGGGATGAAGCACAGGTGGCCACAGCGAGAGAGGAGCTGTCAGCACCACAAAGGGTTTTAACCATAACGAATTTAAGCTGAAGGAAGTAGGTTTAGATTGGATATTAGGGAGGAATTCTTCCCTGTGGGGGTTGGGAGGCCCTGGCACAGGTGCCCACAGCAGCTGTGGCTGCCCCTGGATCCCTGGAAGTGCCCAAGGCCAGGTTGGACAGGTCTGGGAGCAGCCTGGGACAGTGGAAGGTGTCCCTGCCCATGGCAGGGGTGGAACAGGATGGGCTTTAAGATCCTTTCCATCCCAAATCATTCCATGATTCTGTGATTCAGTCCCACTTTCTCAAGCCCCTCTGTGCCCTTCCCCACTACTCAGTGGGCATGGGCAGCTCAGCTGTGGCTCTGGTGGCCCAGGGACCAGGCTGGGGGGCCACCCTCCCTGAGGGTCTCATTCAACACGTGAGACTGGGCAGCCCTGCAAGCAGCAGTGACCAGGAAGCTTTGTCCTTGCAGGAGAAAAGGAGGGAAGCTTGGATTGGATACACCAGCCCTCCTAGGGGACATTCCCAGCTCCCTGAACAGCTTCCTTCTGCTGGAGCTGTGCCCAGGATGAGGCCAGGCTCTGCATGGAGACCTTTTCTATCTGCTTTGCCCCACAGAGCTGATACTTTTGGGTCAGGCAGAGCCTCAGGAGGAAGGTTTGATGTCTGGCTGTGCCCATTGCAGCTCCCACCACCTCCCCACTCCCTCTAACACCGACCTCCAGCTGCTCCAGGCTGGGTGAGACCTGCCAGGAATTTTGGCACCTTCCCCAGGGAGTAACCCCAAGCAGAAATCTGCTACCCACATCTCTTATCCTCTTATCCACACACCTGCCAAGAATTTGGGGACCCTCCCTGGAGCTGAATGGATGCTGAGCCTCGGCTCCACAAAAAGCAGTGTTGGGATGAGGCACAGCAAAGCCATCTCTCCTCTCTTGTCCAGATTTTCCTGAAGCTGCCAAAAACTGGGGCAGCCACAGGCACATCATCTGCATGCTGAACTTCTGCTGTCAGTCTGCAAAAAAAAAAAAATAGAAAAAGTATCAGGAAGGCAGCTCCTGATGCTGCAAATTTCCCAGGAAAAGGAGATGGGTTTATTCCCCCATGACCACCGTGGGTTTGCAGGCACTGAAATTCCCTGTGTGCCACCAGACCCTGCTGCTCCTGCCTGTGAAATCGGGGAGCCTGGAGCTTCCCACTGCAGTGGTGTGAGCTTTGCTGGCGTTGGAGAGCATGATTCCCAGGAAAGGAGCAGAAGCTGCTGCTTTCTGCATGTTAATAAGCACCAAACATGCTCCTGTCATTCTGTGTATCAGCCATGCAGCAGCCTCAAAGCAACTGGAGCGTTTGGGATATTTTGGAGCTGTTTTCTTACACGTTTCACCATTTATTTCTTAATGCAGCCAGAGCAGCAGCCCCACTTTTATAAAGACAGAGTACAAGGCAGGTCCCTGAGTTAACAACTGCTTTTACAAAACGTTCTTAAAGCCCAAAGTGCTCCAGGGCATCTCCCAGTGCCGTTTTCCCCTGATTTGCCAATTGTTCCCTTGATTAAAGGTAGGGGAGTGACCCATTGGACATGCAAAGTCAAGGATCAGTGTGGTGTAACAGCACACACACAAAAATTAGGGAGTAAAAGGGATCTGTGACAAATTGAGTTCACTTATTTTTGTCTTTTTTTAATCTTCCTTTTGTGTGTGGGTGTGGGTGTATTTATCAGCTTCTATTAAAAAAAAAAAAAGAAAAAAAAAGAGGGGAAAATGTCTCTTTTTTTTTTTTTCTTAAAACGCAAATGTCTTGATAGTAACTTCCAGCTAAAACTCTGGAAATCTGCAGGATTTTCTGCAACGGGGAGGGCTGGTACAAGCCTTGCAATCCCTGACAAAGTGGGGGGACTGGCAATGCTCCAAGAGCCATCCAGCCTGTGTTCAACCTGAAAGGACATCAATAAAACATGACCTGCTTCCCTTCAGCTCATAAATAATAAAACTCTTCAGGTGTGGAGTCCTGAAAAAGGAGGAGAAAAACCCCTGGAAACGGTGTGGCAGAAGTTAATTCAGGAGCCCCTGTGGTTTGCTCTGTTCTTCCCTTCCCACTGCAGCACCAAGCACCCCCTGAGCCAGCAGGGACCCCTTGTGGGGGGACACATGGCCCAAATGACACAAACCCAGGGGTGGACGTGCTCCTCCTGCCTGTCCTGCACAGCCTGGGCTGTCCCCCTGGGCCTGTGCAGGCTCCCGTGGTGTCACATGTTATAGATGTGTGGGAATAATTCGTGCTGGGGTGTTTGTTATACTGTATATAACTTGATATTATTAGTTACAATCTGTGTCATATAAGTTTTTACTGGAAGCCTCTTTCCAGGGGGACCTTGAAACCTGGACAGGAACCACATTTACATCTGAAGGAACAACGGAGAGTCATGTTCCTGGGAAGAGACCATGGCCAACAACTGCTGCTTAATGCATGATCCTATCAGCTGATAAGGATAAGCTCATCAGCATCCACCCGAAATGTCATCTAAAGCTGAATCAAGAAAATCATCCCTTCCGAGGAATCTTTTCAGCAGGACCGGAGACCCGTGTTCATCCACCATGAATTTCATCTGCACCATAAGAAAGACATTGTTCCTATTGCAAACCCAAGCCTGGGGCTATTTTTTGGGTATAAAAACTGAGAAGCCGACAGGCAAAATGTGGACAGAGGGGTTGGCGAGATAGACGTTGTTATGAGTGTTAATTCATGCCAAGTCTCCTTTATTGTATATAACTAATATCTTCTAAAGCTCATAGTTTTGTTCAGGCTCCTTTACGGGAAGGCAATTCCAGTGGGGAGCCTGGAAACCTTGCTCAGTCACAAACAGCTGCAGTTAAAGGAACAATGGAGTTACGGGAAAAGTCGTGGCTGACGACCGATACTTAACGCGCGATCGTTATCATCTGATAAGGATAAGCTCGTCAGCCTCCACCCTGACTCTCATCTGAAAATGAATCGAGGAATCATCACCCCCGATAAACCTATTCAGTGGAAAAGGAGGACCATATTCAATCCTTTCAGTGGGACCGGAGACCAGCATTCGACAACTATGGAATACATCTACAACAGAAAAAGACTTTTTGTTCTCATTGCGAACTCAAGCCTAAGGGCCAATTTCGGGTATAAAAACCGGGGTACTGGCACATCCAATTCGTGACAGAGAGAGGGCGAGTGAGAGGGCTGCTCTGTTCACCAGTGCCAAAGTCCTGGGTCTTGGTACTTTGTCCGTTGACCGTGTGCTTTTTCCTTTTAAATTTCTGTAATCAATAAATTCTATTTTTTTATTTTTAATTCGGCTGGTTTTGGCTTTTTATCTATAACAATGTGGTACACTCTGTTCACCAGTGCCAAATTCCTGGGCTCGGCACTCCGTCCGTTTGATTGTGGCTTTATCGAAATTATTTTGTAATCAATAAGTTCTTTTATATTTCAATTCGGTTGGTTTGGTCCCATCTGTAACATCACACAGCAAATGCCAGGCTGCTGGAACACTGTCAGAGCGATTTGTTGTACACGGGCTGGCAAGTGCAGGTGTGGGAGAAACCTCCAGGAGCGCCTCCCACACGCCTCAGAAGCCATGGATAAAAGCCCTGCAAAGCCCTTGGAGGTCTCCAGGCACAGAAATTACAGAATAGAAGGGTTAGGCTTGGAAGAGAATTCAGTTTTAACTTACAGGGCACCTTCCACTACCCCAAGGTGCTCCAAGCCTCATCTAGCCTGGCCTTGGACACTTCCAGGGATGGAACAGCCATCATTTGTTTGGGCAGCATCTGCTCAGGCCTCACCACCCTCACAGGGAAGAATTTCTTTTTAATATTTAACCGAAATTTCCCCTCTTTCAGTTTATTGTGTTCCACTGTATAGTCAGATTATTTTGTTATTATATTGCACTGGGGGTTTTGCACACAAATAGTTTTAACATTGCACACAGAGGTAGCTCCTCGGCTTACACACTTCCCCCTTTCCCAGGTACACCTGTAATTGATCCCTCCACACCCCCTTCTACCCTGCCCCCTTGGCCATTGTCCTTCTCCCCCTCCCTTTCTGGTAAGGCTTAAAAACCCCTGCTGGGGGTGGAGACTCCCTCTTTCCCCTCCTGGACCCCCCTGGATCAGTTTCACAATAAAAAGGTGGGACTGCATCTCGAGGAGAAAGAGCCTCTTTGTCTTTTGCCTTTGGTCCTTGTTGAATACCCAGCTGGGGTCTGAGCTAGCCTTGAAGGCTCCAGCAAGAATGGAATTACAACATCAGTTCACACCCTCCCCGTCCCTGACCACTCCTTCCAGCACAGCCTCTTTCATGAGGATTCTGATTTTCATCCCAGCAATGAGAGGTGAAAATTTACCTGCAGAGATATAAATTGATTTTATGTTGTCTGTGGAGGAGACGCTCTCACCAAGGCCACGCTCTGCCCCATGACCAGCGTGGGGTATGTTAAGATTGGCAGTACATTAATTAATGCACCAGAGCTTCAGAGAGCAACACACACTGGAGCATAAACAAGAGAAAATAGACACCTCCACTTGACTTCAATAATGTCAGCAGAAAAGGGTCAGCAAGGGGTAAAAGGTTCGGGAGTGAAAGCTGAGCCGCAGACTTTCCCTGGTCACAGATCAGGAAATGGAAACAAATAAATGATTAACAGCCTAGCTTATACAAACTGAGATAAGGCAGTGCTGTAAAGAGTTCTGGGGATTTGCTGCCCAGAGGTGAGGGTTGTGTGGTGTTCCTACAATTGTCTGCAAGAGATTAATGTCATTTTATATTGGTGGTAATAAAAGAGGGGTCATTGCTGTGGCTGTGTCCATGCTTAAGCTCCTACCTGTCCAAAAAACCTGCTCTTGGGAGGTTGAATTTGATTAAGATTGGGGAGATTTATTTTCTGCTGTTTCCAAAGGATCTTCAAAGAAAGAGTTGAATCTGAATCTCCATTTTTAATGCAAAGCTTTATTTCTTTTGCATTGATTTTCATCTATTTTGTGGTAGTTTTTTTCATCTCTCCCACTACACACAGAAATATCACAAGTGGCATAACAGGGTCAGGCAGGAATTCTTAAGCCTGATTTGAATTTCACTTTATTTACTAATTAGGATATGTTTAGCATTTTAAGCAAACATTCATTTCTTTCCTGTTTGTTTGAAAGGCTCCTTTCCCCTGAGGGGTTGCATGAACTCTCTGTGCTGCTGTGTCAGTCTGGGGAGTGCAGTAAGATCCAGAAGCCTGAAGAATCCACTGCTGCATCTGCTGCTCCCCTGGTGTTTTCAACAGCGACAGCTGAACTTGGGCTGCAAATCTAAAATGTTTTCAAGCACATTTTAAGTGCAGTCTGCACTTAGATCCATTGAGGGAAACCACAGAGCCCTCAAACAGTTTGGGTTGGAAGGGACCTTAAAAATCTGGTTCTCCCCCTGCCACGGGCAGGGACATTTTCCACTATCCCAGGATGCTCCAAGCCCCATCCAACCCAGCCTTGGACACTTCCAGGGATTCAGGGGCAGCCACAGCTTCTCTGGGCACCCTGTGCCAGGGCCTCCCCACCCTCCCAGGGAAGAATTCCTTCCCAAAATCCCACTTACATTTACCCTACAGCAAACTTCTGAGAAGAACAAGACACCAGGTTGTCTCTCTGGTGCCACTTCACACGTTCAGTTTTCATCTCTTCATCTACTTTCGGTCTGCAGCTTCCCCTGAAATCCCAAAACGGGCAGTGAGATTTTGACTTTTGGTGACTAGTGGAAACGTGGGCAAGTTCAGAGGGCCTCCAGGGCTGCTAACCTGGACAAAAAGGGGTGGCTGATATGGGAAAGGGCTCAAACCTCATGACTGGAATCCTGGCACTCCACAGCAGGTGGGGAAGAGGATCAGGCAGTGCACTCATCCATCGTTGTGACAGCGTCTGTACAGGCAGCACTTTCCATCTGAGCCAGCCTGGTGCACTTGTCGTGGTGACTGTCCCCAGAACCTGCAGAGCTCTGCTCAGCCTGGTGTCTCCACATTCCCCTCAACCCTCCTGGTGTCTCAGAAAGCTTTTCTGATTCTGAGATGAGATGGTACCAGAGTTAGGAAGGAGAAGAAAGAGCCATCCAGCTTCTTGTTCATGTTGTTTATTATTTCTTATCTTATAATTGTGCACTCTTCAGTTACAAGGTCTTTTCTCTTTGCAAACACAGCTGGAATGGCCCCTAGGGAGGGACTTTCCAGGCCTTATAAATCTATTTGACCCAATTATAACTTAAAACGTAAGATTTTTTTAATTTTGTACCTATTATGACTATTTATTTCTCCAACTGACATTTCTACCTCACATTCTATCTACCAACGATCGTGCCACCACACACAGTAGAAAATGGTGGCTGGAAGGGGAAGAAGAAGGCCTCAGGACCATGCCCAAAGTCCCCCATCTTACCCTTTTCAACTTCCATCCTAAAAAACCCAAACTACATTGTTGGACACACGCTGTGACGGTGGGTTGAGAGATTCTCTGGAGACAGGGTGCTCATGGAACACGTGCTTTATTCTCAAGGGTTGTGGGTGTCAGAGTTGCCATCAGCTGCCAGGCCAGCTGCTGGCATGGTCCCAAGAGAGAGAATTTCCTGTTACAGTATGTTTTATCCCATTCTGTGTTGAATATTCTATTTACAGTGACTAACTGGTGTGAGACACAAATCCTATAGAATTTACATACAGCCTATGAGAACTACTAGATTTGAATAAGGCACTACCTTCTTATGCTAATTTCTATAATCCCTTCTTCCTGCTATCCTGCAGACTCCTTTTCTGCCTGGTCACTGGTATTGCTCAATATCCTGTCCTCTAACCCATCATCCTTCATATCTCAAAAACTGCTGTCATTTCTATTTCACTTACAGGCTTGATGTTTTCTGAACCTCTTGCTAAACAATCATATTTATAAGGTTTCCCTGTATCACCTTCCCCAACATCACATTTTTTCACTCTGTGATAACTAAAACAGTATTTTATCAAACCTGCATTACTTGCAACTCTTCTCTGAGTGTTGAAAGTCCTTTCCACGGGCAAAGGGCAAAGGCAGTGTTTGTTCTCCTGGGGTCCCACCAAGGGTCCCAACCCCCCCAAGATGTACCTGGGGGTGTTCATGGGGGTCTCTGCCGTGCCCTGGGCTCCAACACTGGTGAGAAAACAGAGATGAATGAATGCCCTGTTCCAAAGGAACTGCAGAGCTGGGCAGCGAGGGAGGCAGGACACAGCTCTGCAAACAGCCTGGATTAAAGCACATGCAAATGTGTTGGTCCACGAGGCTGAAAATCATCCACCTGCACCATTCCTGGGCTGGGCCCATGTCTTGGGCTGCAATATGTAACCAAAAATGTGTATTCTATTCTCATCTGGAGCGATGTTTTTTCTCTATCTCCTGGGGGAAGGGGAGAGTGCCTTTTGTTAATGGGACAACTGATAACAACCAGGTGGGCAGTGTTGCCTTATCTCTTCCACCACCCTGCCTTGGGGAGATATCATCTGTGAATGGCCCAATAGGGCTCACTGCACCATTGGTAGAATTAAATCATCCCACTGGGAGATGCTCCACCCGGCGTGGGGATGCCAAACATTTCCTGCATTAA
>WAAE01015886.1:0-23401 GCA_013400495.1 Nicator chloris
CTGTATACTGAAATTGTTTCCCTGATAGGTGATTCAGTTCTCCAAGTTCTTGTTCCAGCCACAGTAACATTTGTTGAATTACGGGTATAAAAAAGTGCCAAAGCAAATGCATGCATCCACAGTAAAGTCTCTGTTGTAAAAAAAAGTCTATTTAAAAAGCTTTTGCAACCTCCTCTGCCTTCCTTCTCATCCCCTGGTGGGCAGTGTGTCCCTGAGCACACTTGTATGGGTCACATGAAGTTCAGGGCTACCACGATGATACTGGGAAGAAGTTCTTCCCAGTTTGGTTGAAGTTTATTCCATCAGCCATGCTGCTCTTGTGGTTAAAGCTATTCCAGGGAGCAAAATGTTCTTCAAATGAAGGAGCCTGCTATCAGCCGAAGAAAGAAATGCTACCGTACTACAACGCCATTGAAAGTTTCAAGAACTACCTCATACAACTGGCAGTTGGAATAAATCCATTAAAATCTTTCTTTTTTCCTTAAAAGGAAGGAGAGCATGGAGCTGTGTCAGAACTACCAACAATCAAGCCAGTCCTAGCTGCTTATGAGGTGGTTTGACTTACTGAGCTGCATTACTGCAACCTAAAAGTGAAGTGTTTCACTCCTTTTCCTGTTCAAAAATCTAGAATGAAAGAGTACCTCAAGAGTTTAATGATGCTTCAGTGACATCTGTGTAAGCAGTCACCACACCTAGTATCTAGGTTTTCAATTACCTGAACACTCATCTTGTTGACAAAGGCACTTCTCTGCTGGTGACAGAATGACTGGTAAGTCACAATTATCTGGGCTCAGGGAAGTGGAACAAAGAGGTACCAGGATCTCTGCATGTCTCTATTGAATGCAGCTATGTTGGGGAAGTCTCAGCAAACCCAGCTTGCCTCACAGATTCTGCAGTCCCGTCCCCATCACTCCTTTCATGACTATATGAAAGCCCATGCACAACAAAACAGATTTGTTCAGAGAAGTTTACCTTAAGTCTATCCTGAATGAAATCAAGCTGTATTCGTCTGCTCTGTTCAGCCTCTTGCTCTTAGCAATGCTGACCTTTTCAGGTTGTGGCAAAAGAATGTGCATTTACTATGGAGTTTGGAGATTCTTTCGACTTTAACAGGCTGTAGTTGAAATTGAACATCAGAATGAGGGTGTTATCTGGGAGTTCATAGTCATTGAAGTGCAAGGAATAAACAGAACTCCTGCACATTTAGGATGTTCTCCACAGCCTTGTAGTATATCATGCAAGGACCTTGAGACATTATTAACATCAGAAAAAGAAGCTGCCTTTTAGCTTGACTCATTATTAGTATCAGAAAAAGATTGCATTTTAGCTTGATTCGAGCCAGTTAACCCAAACATCACAGCCCAAACAAGTTTCTGAGTGTTTAGCATAAGTGTGTCTGTAAGCAGTGCTACTTCCAGATCAGCAATAAGTACATGGTGATCTCAGGTGATCTAAGTCTTTGGGGTGCAAAACTGTTTTGAAAGAATGGGCTATCTAGTGCTACAATAAGATGGCTCTTAGCTAATTGCTATTAAGTAGTTAGGAATTTTTCTTTTATTTATCAGTCTGTATCAGAACTTACCCAATAGTTTCCACAGTACCTGTCTGCTTCTGGAGCTTCTCGTTGTCCGGAATGGCTCAGATCAGATTCTGTTTGGCAGAAAACTTCCCCATCCTTCCTCCAGATTTCCTTAGTCAGGACTAATGGGCAGAATAGCTTAGGTAAATACTGAGGTCAGTGTTAGTCACTGATAACTTGCATGATGAGACAGTGTGCCCTCAGCAAATATGTGAGATACAAAAATGGAGAAAATGATTGACACATCAAATAATATAGGAAGCTCAAGGATCAGGCAAAAGAACTCTCATTAACTTCAACAAGGAGTGATAGATTCTGCACCTAGGTGAATAACTTCATGTACCAGTAAAGATGCAAACTGGATGGCTGGTGTGATGTAAGGATCTGCAAAGGTCATAGTGGATATCAAGTGGATAGGAGAAAGTCTTGGCCTTGTATCACCAGGAAGGGAAACTGGATTGGGCTATGATAGGATGAGGGTAAGCAGATAAAATTAAATTATGCTTTTTACAATGTTGGTTCTGCACAGAGCTGTAAATCTGCATCCAGATTTGAGCTCTTCAATTCAAGGGCTACAGCTGGAGACAGCTTAGCTGAGGACTGGCAGGACTGTCATGGGCCAAAAATATGTGACCTTTGAGATGAGGCTGGGTTTGTTTAGTCTGGCAAAGCAGCAGCTGAATGATGATCTAACATCTGCCCACAGTAACTTGAACGGGAATTGCAGAGATGACAAAACTTAAATTTCTTCTGATACTGGCAGATGGTATAATAAGAGGCAAGAACACTAGAATGCAGCTTGGAAATTCAGTTTAGACTTTACGAAAGACTTACTCAAAAGAGGGGTAGTGCAGTGCATTAGTTTACCCAGAATTATAAGCAGGGGACTTGTCCTTCTCGTAGACTTTGACTTGGCTATGAAAAGTGGCAGCTGATCTGGTATAGACTATGCAAGCCTTCTGTGTATAACCAGCACTTCCAACCAACATTCTACAAATAAGAAACTTAAAAGTGAAACTAAAAGAAAGAAGTATGATGTACCCAAAAATCATAGGCTCACCTTGTATTCTCTATTCAGACTGATTTGCTTTTATAGTAGCAGACATACAGGCAGGGAAAGTAAAAAGAATGGCAATGAACTGGAGAGGGCTATTTTGTCAATTGCAGCAGAAAACAAGTAATAACTGAGTAACTATAGGCCACTCAGTTTCCTTTATGTATTTTCTGTCAAGCTTAAGTCAGTTATCAAAAGATTAAGCTGTTCTGGGAGAAAGTTATGGTCAGGGCTTCAGGAAACAAAAGGAGGATATCCTTGCTAATTTTACCTGTGAAGATAATCCCATCTTTCAGAAAGGGACATAATAAGGTGATGGACGTTCTTCTCACTCTGAGAGCCATGGAGGATGCATAAGTGTACTTTGGTTTGTCTGTGCATGTTGGCACAAAGCTCTTTGTTTCTGGCCAGAGAGTAAAAAAGAGAAAAGTCTTCTTGAGCTGGCCTCAAACAAGCTGGCTGTTGCAAGGCAAAAAGAGCCATTTTACTGCTTTAATTTTCAGCAAGAGAAATAGTCGTTTGTGTATCATTTTACTGACCTAAGGCCACAGACTGCTATAGCTTTGGCCACATTGCTTCCTCTCATATGCCTGTGCTGAGATAACAGGAGAGGCCAATATACTTTTTCTATTAGTGTATGGGTTTTTTGGACTATTTTCATATGGTTCATGTTGGGAACGGCAGAGCGTGGAATTACGTATCTCTCGGTCAATTCCGGTTAGAAATAAACAGATTTAGTTCAAATTGTTTATCCAGGCATTTAGCAGACTCTGTTGCTGCTCTTAATTATTTAACAATTTGCCAGTCAGTGATCCTTAACAGAAGCTGTTAGTATTTTTTTACAGAAATTTGAGGTGCTACAGATGTGGAGAAGGGCTCTGTTATAGGCAAGGATTTGGGGTGGACTTGCCTGGCTGGACAGAAGTGGGACTTAAAAAAAATGCTTTGTTTTCTTTGTATTTTCCTTCCTTTTTCATGATCCATCCTGCAGTCAAGCACATCCTGAAGACCAGCTCTAGCTTTCATGTAATCTTTTAAGTCTCCCTTACTGCATTCTCAATAACCCTGGAGGAACATTCCTTGTCACATGGTAACATGGGTACTAATGTGATCATGAAATATCTCTGTATGCATCCCAACATGAGAGAAGAATTTCAGTTCTGCTTTTTACTACTAAGAGGCTTTCTTCCTGACAAAAGCAGAACCCCAGTTTCCAATTTATTTCTGGGCACCAAATTAAGTAAATGGGTACTCTGCTTGAGTAGGTTTTTAATTATTATGACCAAGCAATTGTGTCTCTGCTATTATTTTAGAAAAACTTCTCCAGACTTTAAATGAAGACAGAAGAGGCCCATACAGAACGATTACAATAGAGAATTTGTTTACAGGCTGTCACTAGAAGAGACATAATGCTTCCCTTTATCATCAGTTGTCAGAGCAGTGACAGCCTGTAAACAGCCTGCCCGTGCATTATTCTTCATTTGTCACCGCTTGTGCCAGCTCGTGCCCTAGCAGGTGCCTGGCATGTGTCAAACTTAGGATTCAGGATTCATTTGATCAGCACTGTAAAGAAAAATATGATGTATTTTCTTTTAAATCACAAATTACATATGTGCTCCCTGTATCTAATGAAAGGGGCTTTGGCTTCTTTATATGGAAAAAGTACCATTTATAGCTTACTGTAGAATTTAAATACTGGCTTCTCTCTCAAGCCCAACTCTGGAAGTGGAATTTATATAATACAACAGAACAGAAATTAAACCATCCTGCCTCCCTGTTCTATTGCCATGGCAAATCTGTTCAAATGGTTTCCTTCGGTAATGAATGGGCAGACTGTTGTCCTCTGGACATTTAAATGTCTTTTTATTGCAGGTTGCTTTCTGTTTTACACACTGCATCATAATTTATTTTGAATAATTTCTCTAGAATTACAGTTTTATGCTGACATGGATTCAGGCATGTTTACTTGTGCACTTGAGTTTGCTTAGTCGTAAATGTGTATGTGTAACATACAGGGTTTGTGTGTGATGCTTCTTCTGGAAATAGTATTAGCAACAAAATAGTTGGGATTGTGAGAAAATGCAGTTGTACTATAGGATATAAAATACTCGGTGTTCTCTTCTGTGAGGGAGATTTATCAGGTTCTGTGAAAAGAAGTTTATTCTAATAGATTTGGCAAAAGACAAGGTTTTAAAAATCTAAGTTTGTTAGTAATCACGAACACTGAGACTATTTGTTAATCAAAAAATGTGGTTCGAAATGGAAGATAATTTTTTTCTATTTTTGTAAATAGTAGAAAATACTACCATTTTCTTTAAAACTACTACTATACTACTGTCTCTGACTCTTACTCTGTGGTTTTTTTTGGTTTCAGAGATGGTAAAATTTGAAACAGATAGTGCCACAAGACATTGCAGGACAAATTAGAGTATGAGAGCGCTTTCATAATGATTTAAGTTTAAAAATTACTTACGTTACTTATGGATCCAAAAGGGAATTTTTTTCCTTTACCTTAAGATATTTTCCTTCTGACAACCATATTGGAGTTGGTCATTGAACTTAAATAATGTGCGATGTTTTTATAGTTGTTTGTAGTTATTGAGAATTTTTCCCAAATAAATTCCCAAATCACCTTCCTTGCCGTATCTCAAAACTAAAGATACAGCAGGTATTGTTGCAGGCCTCTATTTGACTGTGTTGTGACCTACTGCTAGGATATTACTAACATGTAACCGGTTTATAAAATTTAGATACCTTATGTATCTCTAGTAATCCATATACCTTGCTTTGCATGTAGACGTGATCTTTCAATGTCACTTGTCCAAGCTCTATACGATTCATGAGTTATTACTTTTATTTTCTTCCTTACTACTTCCAGATATGTCTAAATGAGGATGCATTTAGAATTCTGTGTATACAAGATGTGCAAATTTTATTTGTGTGTTTCTGCTTTTTTATGACTTGTTCCTTAAGCAACAAGGAGAAAATAATGAAATCATTTGGTCATGGGACTAATTGAGTAGATGAAAATAATTTTGGGACACGTAATTCTGGCAAAAGATGTGCTGAATGTTTTAATGCAGTTCTTCACAAATCAGGTGACATGCTGTCTAATATGTGTGAAGAGCTATCTGAGAGAGAGGAAGATGGTACAGAGCTTTTGTTTGTTCCACAGAATTTCAGATATTATCCTTTCCAAAGAAAATAAAAGATTTAAAATTTGAGAGACCTTTTTCCTGAGTTTGTGAGGAATCTGAAGCAATGAAAGAACAGTATGAACTACCATTGATTTAATAGATTTCAAGCTCCAATACAACTAATGACAATCAAATCATATTATTCAACTCTATTGTCATTTAGCAATTGATACAAGAACAGAAAAGAATGTATCATAATTTGATAGTTTACATCCTATCTCCCTGAAGTGTTTTCCTGAGAAGATAGGCACTCAGCTTTCAGAATTTGCTCTCTGAAAGATGTGGAAGGAATGAAATTTACTCCTTTGTATGAGACTGAATTTCAGTGAACTAATTTGGCTCAAGACAAGTGATAACAATAAGAGTGCATGAAAAGGGTGCATTTGTATTAGTTCATTTAAACATCAGTGGTGGCCATATTCAAACTGCCTGCTGTAAGGGCCTTACCATTGTGACACCCAACTAGTGAAGGCCCAGCTCACGTGTGCCTACAGGCACCAGAGAGCCTGCCAACACCACAAACAATTTGGATCGTCCAAGAAAGGCTCCTACTTCTCTCCACCAGAGCATTTAGGTGCTTTCTTGGTAGCTGCCTTCACCTGCAAAGAGGAAAACTGCCTAGAAACAGGGGAGAGTAAAGCAATTGTGACTGACACATAATGAAATTCAGAGCTGTGTAGTAGCTGGTCAACTCCTCTGGTCAACTAGAGTCTCATCAGTGAACCCATCTCTGAGGGTAGGCAGGTGATGATGGGGGATTTGTACTATAGCCAAGGCATTTAGTGATTGCTTCTAGAGTTGGAGGGGTGTGTTCTGGCTCTTTAGTGCTTTTTAGTCCGATTCTGTCAGGTGCTTGTCTGAACAACGTGCAGCAGTGTGGTCTTCCTCTTGGTGCTGGGTCTCTGTGCGCTATTCAGTGCAAACAAACTGAAGACTCGTGGATGGAAAAGGAGAAGGGTTAGGTGACCTTTGAGAATGACAGGAAATTTCTGGTGCCTAAGGACTAACAGAACCTATGGTACCTAACTGATTAGATTTGATTTACTTTGGAAATATGTAACAACCTGTCACTTTGGAGCTTTTTCATTTTTCATGGCTATTAGATGATACGATTTACAATATAGAAAAAAATCCAGATTGACAGCCCTAACAGACTTTCTTATATTACCTGCAAGGTCTTTGTATCTTTGTTTTTAAGGTCTATTTCCCTTCTATATTACTGCACTATGGGAATAGTCTCAATGGAGGTCATAAAAACAAAAGAACAGTTCAATAAATATACACTTTAAACAGTCTTGCCTGGGGGCACAAAATGATCCAGGGCTTCAATAAACCTCAGTTCAGTCACAAAACTGAATTGTAGCTCGTAGCTAAAATGAGTCAGAGTAGCTCACAAGCCTTGTCCTGTGAATATGATTGGTCATACAAAACCTGCCATTCAAGACACAGAACATCTCTTGACATTGTTACTCTTGGGATTTTACTGAGTATGTAAATAGTGAAACAGGATGGAAAAAGGGATACTTCTTTCCTTCTTATTTAGGAATTTTTTGGTTTTGCCCCAGACTTGGCATTCCTCACTTGACCTGACATTTCTCCCAGGCAGTACTATGAGCATGAACTTCTCTCTTGACTCAGGATGTCTCCCGAGTGTTGAGTTTCTCCTCCCAGAAGCCCCAAGCTGTTCTGTAATCATCGTAGGGTGGTGTTCCCAGTCCCTCTTCTGTGCATCAGGATTCCTCAGTATGGAAGACCATCCCATGTAGTACTCTTCCACTAAATACACATCAGTGTTCTACTTCCTCATAAGCTGCAGGTAGCTTTGGAAAGTCATATGTGTTTGTCAGCTAGGGAAAAAACAAGATGAAAAGAAATGTGTGGAGGGAGCTCTATGTCACTGAAGCTTAATTTTATTTTTACACAGGATCCTGTATTATCTGTGCTGTGACTTGTTTGCTCATTGCCTTAAATTTGTGTGTCAGCATTATATACTCCAGAATACTGCTAAATGGCAATCCTTTTGGCTAGTCCACAGCAAACTTGTTGCAATTTGTAATAGTGTAAGGACAGGAACAAGGCCTGTGTTGTCCATAAAAGTCCAAAGAAGTAGTAGCTGATATCAGGAACAAGCATAACCTGACAAAGCCTTTTCTGTGAGACTTAGCTTGCAATCCTTAGCATCACTAAACATAGCTTATCAATGGTTTTAATTATTAAAGACTAAGCTTTTCTCTCCCTTTTCCTCGATGAATGAAATTATCATATTTTTCCAAAGTAACTAGTGACAAGCTGAGGTGTTATAGCAAAGACAAAAGATCAGGACTTGTAGTTTAGATGTATTTAGGAAGAGGCAAAACTGTAGGGTGTTTTTTTTGTTGTTGGGTTTTTGTTATGATTCTTAGTGTGCGTTTTTTGTCAGAAGAAATAATGTTCCCAAATATGATGTTTTGTGATACAAACAGAACCAGATTTTGCAGATCAGAGAACTTATCAAGTACTCTACATTTGCAGCCTAATTTTATTAGGAAGTCAGCTGTCTGTGTGCTTCATGCTGGTATCTAACTATTAAGATCTTTCTTCCCATTACAAAAACAACCTCATTGTGCTAGTTTTATTTCTTAAATTTATTTCCATGCATAGTTCTTCATAATAAGTTGATATAGGAAACTGACTTGGAAAGGACACTGTTTATAAAATGACATGCCAGAATGTTTATCTGGCCCTGGGCTGCAGGAGCCAGAGAATGGATGAATATCCTGCAGCTGTTTTGGCCATTATATTGTGGATGGCAGGTTGCCAGTAGCAACTGCAGCAGTGTCAGTGTCTTCCTCTGTGTGATAAAACAGAGAATATTTGCACTTTCTGAACCATCTCAGGAGGATTTGTGGCAGAGCTTGGAGGAGCTGAAGTGACTAGAGATGGAAGTAGATAAGCAGCTTCCAGGCTGTAGACCAACCTGTCCCTCTGTTGGCTCCTCCAGGCCTGGCACCACTGACGCTTTTTTTGCCCTTCTTTCTAGAACATTTGAAAGAGAAGCTGGAGGAATACATGGTCCGTTTTGCCAAGGTGAGGATTGTGCGTACCAAGAAACGAGAAGGGCTCATTCGGACCAGACTGCTAGGAGCCTCGCTGGCCAGAGGAGAAGTCTTGACATTTCTGGATTCCCACTGCGAAGTCAACGTGAATTGGCTGCCACCCTTGCTTAGTAAGTGCACGAGCATTCATCAGACATTAAAATCAGAACATACAGCCAACAATTGAAACTATGTCCCACAGTAAGCAGGGCATACGCTGTATCAAAGTGTTTGGAGTTCTGCTGAAGTTCTGATCTATCTGAAGTGTCAGTATGAAAGAGAACTCCAAGAAATGTGAGCAGCTGCATTTTTTTTCCTGAGACTGAAGAATTTGTAAAATCTTGCAGTATTGCTTTAGCTTATAATAGTTTAAAATTATGTTATTATTACTACTACTAAATACACTGCTATATCTAGTATAATGCTATGTCCTTACTGCACACCTGAAAAGGTTTGTTATGAAGGTATTGTACTCCTTCCTAGTTTTCCACATTGCATTAAAACAGTTTTTGCTGTAAATATATCCAAGGCCTCAGTGTTAAATCCAGTAGCAATAGCATTCACAACGGGAAGCTCAGAAAGAATGATTTGCTATTGACTGCTTTGCTGTATTCCAGCTGCAGCCAGCAAAGCTCCATTAGTTAAAGCAATGGAAAGAATCAATTGTTGTAGTCTAGGATTTCACTTCAGGAAACAATGTTCTCTTTTTTACATATCTGACTGCGTGCAAAGTATATATGCTTTGCAAAGTGAGTGCTTTTTGCTACCATAACCAAAGAAAATTTCTGAGTTGCCCAACAGAGAAATTTGTATTCATTTAAAAAGTCTGCTGTAAGTACATAGAAGGTTATGGTTTTGCTAATTAATGGTTATTGTTCCTTGAATTCTGTGGTTAGTACTCTTGGGCCACACAGTAAGCTGATAAAGTATTTCCAGCAACATGTGCTATTCTTCTAACGAGCTATCAGTAGAGACCAAGAAAAATACTATTAACTAGTTTCTCTTCAGATCAGTAGTAAGATAATGCACTAAATTCCAAATTTTTTTATCCTTCCTAGCTTCCATATCAAGTCATGCATACAGTTGTTCCCCTTGTTACGCCCTTGCCCTCAAACACAACATCTGCATTTTTAAAACTAACCTCCATGTCTTCACGTGAAGCACAAATGTCATAAAGGAGCAGAGAGAAATCCAAGTTGAGGCCAGTTCCCCTTGTCCTAACACTAAAAGAGACCAGCACCCACCTCACCACAACGTCCTTTCAAGCAGTTGTAGAGAGCAGTAAGGTCTTCCATGAGCCTCTTTTTCTCCAGACTGAACAAGCCCAGCTCCCTCAGTTGCCCCTCACAGAACTTGAGCTCCAGGCCCTTCTCCAGCTCCGTTGCCCTTGTCTGAACTCTCTCCAGCCCCTCAATGTCCTTGCTGTATTGATGGCCCCAGAACTGATCACAGGATTTGAGGTGCAGCCTCACCAGTCCTGCCCAGTACAGAGACAATCCCTGTCCTGATCCTGCTGGCCACACCATTGCTGATCCAGGCCAGGCTGCCATTGGCCTTCTTGGCCACCTGGGCACAGCTGCCTGATGTTCAGCCACTGTCACCCAGCACCCCCAGGCCCTTTTCCTGGGCAGCTTCCCAGATGTGCATCTGTAGGCCTGTAGTGCTGCATGGGGTTGTTATGACCCAAGGGCCTCAGTTCTTGATCCAGCCTGTCCAGATGCCTCTGTAGAGCCTTCCTGCCCTCCAGCAGATTGACACCCCCATCCAGCTTGGTGTCATCTGCAACCTGACTGAGGGTGCACTTGATCCCCTCGTCTAGATCATCTATAAAGATGTTCAAAAGTACTGGCCCCAGTACTGATTCTCTGGGGAACAACNTGTCTGAACTCTCTCCAGCCCCTCAATGTCCTTGCTGTATTGATGGCCCCAGAACTGATCACAGGATTTGAGGTGCAGCCTCACCAGTCCTGCCCAGTACAGAGAGACAATCCCTGTCCTGATCCTGCTGGCCACACCATTGCTGATCCAGGCCAGGCTGCCATTGGCCTTCTTGGCCACCTGGGCACAGCTGCCTCATGTTCAGCCACTGTCACGCAGCACCCCCAGGCCCTTTTCCTGGGCAGCTTCCCAGATGTGCATCTGTCGGCCTGTAGTGCTGCATGGGGTTGTTATGACCCAAGGGCCTCAGTTCTTGATCCAGCCTGTCCAGATGCCTCTGTAGAGCCTTCCTGCCCTCCAGCAGATTGACACCCCCATCCAGCTTGGTGTCATCTGCAACCTGACTGAGGGTGCACTTGATCCCCTCGTCTAGATCATCTATAAAGATGTTAAAAAGTACTGGCCCCAGTACTGATTCTCTGGGGAACAACGATTCCAGTCTTCCACCAGCTACATTTAATTTCATTCACCACAACTCTCTGGGCTGGCCATCCAGCCACTTTTTTATCCAGTGAAGAGTGCACCTTTCTAAGCTGCCAGCTTCTCCAGGAGAATGCTGTGAGAGACAGTATCAAAAGCTATACAGAAGTCCAGGTAGACAATATCCACACCCTTTCCCCACATCCACTAGGCAGGTTACCTGTTTATAGAAGATCATGTCAGGCAGGACCAGACTTCCATAAACCCATCCTGGCTAGGCCTGATCCCCTAGCCTGTGTGATCTCACAAGATAATCTGGTCCATACATCTAGCTAGACTTTACCCTGTAAAAACCAAAAAATAAATAGAATGGTGACAAAGGATCCATAATTGCAGCCAGGTTGCAGGTGGGTATTGAACCCTCAGTCTCAAACCAGAAAACTGGAAAGATGTGAGCAGCTTCATCAGTGCCCCTCAGTTCTCAAGTGAAGTGAGATCTTTCTCATTCCACATATAGTAGAATACCTGTAGATAACCAACCAGCCAGAGGACCTAGAAATGAGTCTTGAAGAATACTGAAGCCCAGAATCAAATCTGTTTTATTTTGAAAGAAAAAGTAGACCATTACATAAAGGACAAATAGAAAATGAACACACATCTAGTATATTTTCCCTGTGCCCTGTTTTTCGAAAGGAATGAGAGAATTTTCTTGTAAACTTTAGATGGCAAACATTTACTATACTGAAATCAGGTAACACCTGGCTGCTAATAGTAAAGTTAATGTATGTTTTCATGTGTTTATCTGAAGTTATATTGTGTGATTCACTCAGCACTGAATGTGACTGAAAGTCATTCAGGAAAAACATAACAGAGGACATGTGGAGTGTTTATTGCTTTGAAGCTGCCCTGTTTTACCTCCGATTGTATCTAGCATGTGTAGTGAAAAATCCTCAACACTTCAGCCCTGCTCTGGACTGGCAGTCTTTGCTGAAAGGAGCAGCAATTTCCACTGTTGCAAACCAGGTCTCCAAATCAGAGAAAAGTTGAAAGTTAGAGGTTGGGAAAGAGGTTGAAGAACCAAGAGCAATCACTTAAAGATGGTTCTCAGAGCTATTTAAGCACCTAATTTATCTTTTCAGAATTAACTGTCAGCTTTTAGACCAAAGGAAGACCGAGTTATTTCAATACTTTTAGGGTATCTAAAAGGCTTTGTGGAGCTGAGCCACAATTGTTTTCAGTTACAGTCCTTTGTTTTGGTTTCTTAAAAATCGGTGTAAAATGCCTTTATTTTCTTTAAGCTTTATTTAGGTTATTTCTTTACTTAAATGGCCTCTTAAGCTTACATTAGACACTCTGAGATGCTAGAGAGTTTTGACTGATGCTCGCTGAGCAGGCAGCTGTAGTGATGTAAAAAGGTTGGCAAACACAGCTGTTTGTTGTCACTCCTCAGCAGAAGGAAAGATGTGGCTTGGACTCCAGCAGTTGACAGTTCAGTGCAGTGTGAAGTCACAGTTACGCAGCTATTGCAGGTAAGAAACTTGTGTGGCAAACCAGAAAGGTGCAGGCACATATTTCCTTCTGCTGATGTTGCTGCAGGAGCAGTGAGAGGTGGACAGCGGATCAGTAGTGACATAGGCTACCAGAACTCAGTTTGTTAAAACAGATTCCTTTCCTGACTAAGGGTTGAGAATATATCATGTTTGGATTATGCTTAGCAAGTTATCAAAACACCTGCTTGTTATCCACCTTCACAACATGTATATGATGTGTTGCTTGACAGTGGAGAAACTGAGGGCATAACTTATGGCAACTCAGTTGCTGAGCCATTCAAATGTTGTCACTATCTGTAATCACGTACTTAAGTGAGACAATAAAGTATTTGCGTTGAAAATTTGCAAAAATAAGACTTTTGGCAATTTGGCATTGTTACTTTATCCAGTCCACTTTGAAACACGCACTTGAAATTGAAAGGGTACCTGTTTCTCATAGAGATAAAACCTATATTTCTGAGATAGTGACTCATCCAATATTGAAAACTTCTGTTTATTGCCATATATGCTTACTCTGCTTGATCCTAAAAGTGCTGCATTCAAATATGTATGTATATATTGGTTAAAATTTCTTGGGAGAAAGCTCTGAGCAATGTCCCCTCTTGTTCCCAGGCTTTCCCTCAAATCTGCAAGATTTTTGCATCATTTGCGCAGTGATGCTTACCTGTTTGTTCTTCCCTTTAACTGAAGCATATATGCAGTGAAATAATGCATGGATATATTCCAGAAGGAATCTGTAAGGGGATGAGGAGTACAGGCAATGGAAGAAACTGTAAAGCATTTCAGCTGTGGCTTTCAAAGTCTGGCATTAGGAGCAGGTGGAGGAAAGAGCAGTGGCTGATAAAGGCAATAGCATGTTTATATATCTGAGGCTGTGATACCACCACACTTGTGAAAAGTAAGTTAGCCCTACACCCTTTTCTTTCTGTTTCCTAAATTCGTATTGGGCCTACATTTAAGCCTAGATGATATGTATGTAAAATTAATTATTTTGAACATACTGAAGGAAACATTGAGGCTACAGGTTTGGTTACTTTGATTTTTGGTGTTCACAACAACAAACACACTGGTTTCATCAAAAGTAAAGATTTTCCTGTGGTTCCTTATCTCTAAAATATTTTGGAGGCTGAGAAGTAAGTTCTGAAGAAACACACTAAAATGGGCTGGTAAGCATCATCCTACTTGCAGAATTCTTGAGAGTTGCAGAAATGGAAGACTGGGATTGAGCTTGAGCATTGCTCAAGTAAATTTCCCCCTGACTGTCTCTGCGTATGACTTGGAGACTTTCAAACCCTTCAGTGTATTTAAAGACAGCAGCTTTTAAAGATGAAGAGAAGGATGCTAAAGCATCACGAGTCTACCTTTGACCTGCTCCAGACAAATCAATCCCATTTAGTTTCTCTACTCCAATCAATTTAGAAGGAGGGGGGTCAGAGACAGATTGTTAGAAGCCCTATAACTATTAGGAGGGCCATCACAGGAAAGAGATTATGTAGAAGTGACTTTATATAATGATCACAGATAACACTATACAGTGTGCCAGTGAATGTAATTATATTTGGCAATAGCAACAGTAATGCAGCCATTATCTCTGAGATGAGTTTCCTAGAATTTTGTGAGAGCCTGTGTTTTAAATTTATGTCACTATTAAAGGATAAGGATGTAAAAACGTGCTGAACTTCCAGTCACAGTCATTTCTCACCAGCAGCATTGATTCCTGATTTGGACAGTGTTTCTAAACTTAAACTTCTAAGAATAAATATAAAGACCCAGATGTTTTGTGAAAATAATATTTTTTGTTAACTCCAGACCCTCAGAAGCATGGATTGTTAATGTATTATTAATCATTATATTATTACATGTAATATTAATCATTATACCAGTATTACCTGCCTTCCTAAGTGTTCAATCCACACACAGCCCTCTGATTATTTTTAGGGTATTATCAAGCATCAGTGAAATCTAAACAACAAAAACAAAAAACAAGTTTTCCACATAGGCCCTAAAATGTTCTAAATAATATAAAGAGTCTAAGCTGCCATTTAGAGAAAAAGGTTTATTATACTCAGAATTTGAGATTTTAGGTTTTCTTCAAGGGTTCATAGGCAGTTCTTTACTGTCCTTTCATGTCAACACAGCTGTAGGTTTTCTCTGTACTTCCTCATTTCAAACCATTATTCTTCTGCCTAGTTCTTGATGTTAGCCTATCTTTACTTGTCTTTCTTTTCAGAGCAGCTCTATAGGATTAAGCAATAGGATTCAGCAAAGCAGACTCAGGCCCAGCTGAGCTGATGCTAGAGATGGGAATTTGATTTAGTCTCACAGTTCTAATTTTTTTTTTAAAGCAAAACTAAACTCTTTTCTTTAGAAAGCAGGTAAGAATAAAACAGTGGAGCCTTCTTTATAACTCAAAGATTGGTACAAAAAAAAAAACCACAAGCTCTGTTTTGCTCTTTGTGTTGGAGTTTACCTTTAATTTGGAGCATTTGATTTCAAAGCTGATGCACACTACAGCCACAGGAACAGTGACTGAATGGTTACAAGGGCTGAGATTCATATTTAGGAATAAATCTCTCTCACAGGGACTTCCTATACACAATGCCCACAGCTGAAGGAGTATTTTTACCATTTGCTTACTGGCTTGTTCCATAGCTGACAGACTGGGGACAGCTCAGAGTAGCAATGTGAGAGAGATACAGGTAACTGGACTCCTGTGGGTCTCACAGGGATATTCTTCCCTTTAAAGAACCATAAATACTTCTAATCATTGCCCAACTGCATTAATTCTACTTTAAATAAAGATTTGATACCGATTTGAAAAATGAAATTATTGGGGGGCCCATAGGGCACAAAGCAAGCAATCTTCAAACGTCAGAAACCTGTGGGATTCACTTTGCAGTAATATGATAGATGGCTTGACTAGACATGCCGTTTCCTATTTTCTACTTTCATTTTTCAGACCAGATTGCACTTAACCACAAAACCATCGTGTGTCCTATGATCGATGTCATTGACCACAATCACTTTGGCTACGAGGCCCAGGCGGGGGATGCCATGCGAGGAGCTTTTGACTGGGAAATGTACTACAAAAGAATACCGATTCCTCCAGAGCTCCAGAGAGCTGATCCCAGCGACCCCTTTGAGTAAGTAGCAATAAAGGGGACAGTGGGAACATGAAGAAGGGCAAGCAAAAAATGTAACTGTAGCGGAATCCAAGCCCAGGCATTTCCATGTAGGCCGCTTTCTGCTAATGAAAGGGAGTAGAAGAAAACAGCTTTAATACAGGTTTATAAAACCTGAAAACTAGGAAAAAGATCAAGGCAACAATTTGCAGAATTCACAAGCTGTGCTTGTAAATGCAACCTGGCTCAGTGACTGTACGTAAGAGACAGGCACATAGAAATAAACAGAATACCTGCCACTGCAATCACTTCTTGGCATCAGACAAGAAGTGATTGCAATGGCAGGTATTCTGTTTATTTCACAGAAACTTTAGTTAATGTTTTATTTGCTGCAGGTTGATGCAATATATGCATCAGCAGTTTTGTCCACATTACACCCAGCAGATGCTTTGTTTATAGCTGGTTATATGGCTGCTGTATATGCAGTGCTGTAACTTACACAGAGCTGTCAAACTTGAACACTGTCAAGATGATTTGTAAATAGTTTTAGATAAGACAGCCTCTGATCCTAGTATTGTAGAGATCAGCTCATTCTCAGCAATTATCTTCTTTTCACAAAGGCACATCCTTTTTTCTTATCTTTTCTTATAATTATTCTCATGTAAGAATCAGCTTGGATTAATCCTTATCAAAAGGGAAAGGACAGACAGACATGGTTCTAGTGTGGGGAAGTCTCCAGGTCTCTCACACAGGCACATCCCAGCAGGGCTGCCAGTGGAGCAGGCTCTGACACTCATCAGGCCTGGCTGAACCTCCACACTGTGGGTTATGGCAGTTTGAAACCTCGGCATACTCCCCTTCCCAAAGCAAAACCTGGAAACAATAGCAACAGAAGAACTGTGTCTCTGACTCAAATATCCAGGGAATGGCCAGCAGGGACGAGTAGGTAACTGTGACATTTGTGGGCTCATTTTCATTACTCTACTTGTTCCTTTTTGCTTATCTCCATCCAGGCCCTTCATCTTGTATTAGTGTAAGTGCTGATGAAGTACTTTACATCAGGTGCCAATGTGACCACTTGTTACTGATCGGGTGGGAGATTCAGGCAATCCCTGCCTGAGCCTCAGATTTTTGGCAGCAGCTTAAATTTAGTATGGCCCACACCTAAAATCGCTCCAGCCTGCAGGTTCTAAGGATGGCAGATCAGGTTTATTATAAAATGAGTTATTTATTGAATAGATAAGTGATAACAGACAAAAGGCCTTAAACATAGTTACTTATTACACAGTATGAAACAAAGAGAACAATTAGATTACATAAAACAGTGCACAATATCGAGGTACTTATATTAAAGCTAGCAAAGAACTAGTATAGATTAGGAGTCAATGTAATTTACCACCAAAATAACAATAGTGTACAGAGTCCTTTCACTCAGCTCCCAGGAGAGTAACCATAAAGTAGGCATCCCACCTTCAGGGAGATGAAGAAAAAAGCTCTGCACATTTCCAGGGAACATGCAGAAGATTTCTGCTTTGTGAAAGTTTGGTGTAGCTTTTATAGTTTGTAAAGTGAACTGTAAGTCAGAAATTCCAGCTTGTCTTCCCAGATCTCACTTCCACAGCAAGATATCTATTGACAGCTGGAAGCATTACTTTCATGGTGTCAAAAAAAAGTCACTGCAAGACAAGCTGTCTTGATTGAGTTATTTCACCAATTAGCAAGCTCTTGTGAAGGGCGAGACGCCCTGTGTTATTTCACCAGCTAACAAGACGCAGATAAGCTCTTCTGAGGGGTAAGATGCCCTGCTACACCACTCCACAACATAGCTGCAGCTAGTGCAATCACATAACACTCCAGAGCTGCTAGATCTTCAATTGCTCTAAGACTTCTTGTTCCTCTGAGCAGTTGTCATTTCTTGGCACTTACTGAAAATAACCATTGTATAATTTGGTTCAGCATTCAAAGTTTGTATAAGTAAAACTTCTCTATTGCCAGCATAGCTACAGGGTTGCTTATCAGTTGTTTCACATTTGCTCTTTCTGGTATGTATCTTGTAGAATCTTGTTGCAAAGATGGGAGGACTGAAGAGGAATGTCTCATAGGAAACGTTCTAGAAAGGCGAGGTTTTGTGCAGTACAGAGTAGATGTGGTGGTTTTGCATGAGCTGCTGTTCCACTCAGCATGGCAGCAGCCAGCGTAAGACACAGGCAGATAAATGGCTTCTCGAGGAACAACATACAGCACAATGCAGCCTATAAATCTATTGTAATATGAGTAGTTGTCAGGTGGAAAGGTTTCCCAGTTCTTACACACATCAGTGAGAGCCTTCCTTTGTTTTCCCCAGAACAGGATGTGCATCAGAGCGATGCTGCTGGAATGGCAGCGTTGCACAAGGAACCAACACGTCGGTCCCCACACATGCCAGCAGGACTGAAGGCTGACTGAGCTGGAACTTACATGCTTGCTTAAAAGTACCCTCTGCCCAGAACAGCAAATGGGAATAGATATGTTTTAAATAATCAGTATGAATTTTGAAATAGAAAATAATGTTTCCCCTAAGCAAAGTCAGTACTGCTTCTCTCCTAGGACCTTCTCTGCTGAGACTTCAAGTTTTTAATACCTTGCTTACAACAAACATAGTAAACGTTGCAAACCATTTACCTATCAGTAACTTAATTGACCAAGACAGCTTCTGTGGAATAAAAGACATGGAACGGTTTTCCTTTAGGTACATATGCACTAAAACTAGAAATTGCTTCAGCCAGCACCATAATTATTATGCTACTATTTTGTGAGCAGTAGGGATTTTTTTTTTAATTTAGGTTAAACATTTTACTGTTGGTATTGTAATAGTTTTATTTCTTGCCAGCAGAGTCAGATCTGAGATGATCCCTAATGAACTGGAAAATTGCCAGCATTTTTAGTAAAACACCAGCAAATAATGGATACATGATCCAAAAAGTGCACTGATGAGTTTTTCCCCTCACTTAAAATGCCAACGCAGTATAAGTGTGAAGCAGAAAAGGTCACATCAGCCTAAGAAATAATGCACATAAAACCAGCTCAAACTACAGAAGACCTAAGAGCAGTTGTTGTATTATCTGCATTTCCATCTGCACATGATCAAAGTACTGCTGCAGCAGACACCAGCAGTGTGTTTGCAGCTGACGCAACTAGATGAAGTGTTGTCAGGTAGGCTCTTGGTGTGGTAGGATCACGGAGCTTCCTAAGCTCCACTGCCAGCTCAGCTAGTGTTCTGGAATTAATCTTTTCCTGCATTTTAACTTTTTTTAATTGTATTCCACTATGGTGAGTTTTGACCAGGTTCTCTCCCATTGGACGCCTTCTATCTCAACACGGTCTTCCAGTTCAAAATCCCTCTTGTGGAGAAGAGACATTCTCATCCATTTGTGGCGTGAGTGTAGTCATGATTTATTGTTCCTATACCTGCAGTGCCACTTGAGGCGGCATCTCCATCCTTTGCTGTGACAGAACTTGAAGCAGCAGCTCTCAGCCTTTTCTGATGTACGCTCTCACCCATTCTAAGGCCCTCTGCAGTTGTTCACAACAAGTAGCTTTACACCAGGATTTGGATTGATCTTTTTGACCTTAAGACTGTAAAACACTCTCAAAAGCTTCCGCTGTCAAATTCAGGTGCAGATGATGTACTAGCACCAACTGGGGAGTCATATGACAAATTTGTAACTGCACTTGGATCAGGCGGCATTCATTCACAAACTTTATCAGTTTGGTTCACATATAGTTTGTCACTGGCCATGCCAAATTTCCTATAGGTTTCACTGAACCAAACAACAGCCATATAAAAGGTATTTTCAGTCAAAGCTCCCATGTGAATTATGGGATATTTTTCTATGCTCATTGTAGCGTATAGGGAAGTTTAACAACTATTCCATAAGTGGATCTCATGTAGCTTTTGTTTAGCGATTTTTTTGAAAGATCTGTGTGACTATTTTTCAGGATATATTGAATCCTTATAGGCGTGGAAGCTGAGCTTCTCCCCTAATAAGGTTGCCTTCTCATCCAGACACTAAGGCTGTGAACTCCTAGATTTCCCCTTTTCATGTGCCACAGAAACAACAGAAGTTTTTTATTGCATTCAACTGATCTGTCACAGTTGCAGATCATCACAGTGACTGTAGCAATTTTTGTCTTGCAATTTGTGTACAACTACCTGAATGTACTCTGAAGAGTGCTTCTTGCTATTTTCCTCTGCTGCATCTGGGGTTGTGCAAACAACTCAAATTGTGCTCTGATGCATGGTGGGAAATTGTCAGACAGTTGTGGAATCATGATCATGTCATAATGATGCTCACTGTTTTGATCCCAGGATCAGTGATCATTCAGCAGAATTGGAGATCACTTGGGACGTTCTCTTCTAGTCTGTAAGCAGGGAGGACCAGAGATGTTGATCTGCTTTGTGGCAAGGGTCATCTTGGCTTATCTCCTGCTGGCTTGTTCCTCTGTCACGGCAGAGGTTTGAGAGCATGCCCTTACAGGACACGTAGGTTTGGACATAAGAGCATGCTCCTCTGTGGCTGTTCCTTTCCGTGGTGCAGGCACTCTGGTCTCCAGTGGAGTTTGCCTAAACCAGAGCAATCACCACTTAAACTAATAGGATAACCTTGTTACTGTAATGGACTGTGATATACAGCATGTCAGTTTATATGATTTAGTAGCCTGTCTGAGCTAAAAGCTCTGTGGAAGTTCAAAGTGGAGGTTTGATATGCTCAGGCCTGCTGGGGATGACTGCTCTTTACTTCCTGGCTGCACTTACATTGCATCAATTCATGTTATCACATGCCTGATCTGAAAACCAGCATCAGTGTCCATTCATACTTTCAACCAGACAAGGAAACATCAGCTCAACTCAAAACACTGTTTGGAAGGGGCTGCAGAGCTCCTTGCAGCAGTTTTGTGGTGGTGTAAGTTTGTGGTGGAGGAAAGAGAGGAAGGTGCGAGTCAGATCTAACAACATTGCTGTTGAATTGCAGCTCAAGATGGAAAATTTAACCATTGAGAGAAGTGTTGTGCTATTTACTGGATGCCAAGACTCCTAGCATCTATCTGAGGAAGTTAGAAGTGTTTTGGTGTGTGGCCATTCCCTACTCTCCAAAAGTTCTTTGCCTTCCCGTGCAGAGCTGTGATCTCCAGACCTCTCTGAAGGGACACAAAGCTGAAGAGTCACGCAACTCTAGCAAAGGACTAGGACAGCAGTTTTGCAAATACTGAGCTATTCAAGCAAGTAGAAACAATTTTGTAACATCTGACATTTTAGTTCCTATACTCAGTTTCCTGTTTATGATATAGAAATAGTCACTCCACCATCACAAGGCTCTCACAGTAATAGGAGGCACTTATGTTTAATGGATGTACTTTTGGGTAAAATTTTGGACATGCTCAAGGGATAAAATTGGGTAATCAGCACATTTTTCTTTTCCCTTGCATCACAGCCTCTCAACCTTGAATGTAATTTATGACCCTAATGTAGCTAGTTGTGTGTAAGATTGGAAGGTTACTTGTCATTTTCAGTTGAATTGCGTACCTGAAATCACATTATTATTTTGCAAACTGTCATCTGGATGCTCTTTTATTCGAATTTGATATAGTCTCAGAAACACTCTTTTTCTGCAGCTCCTTACATTTGGTATTTATACACACTTTTGACAACATGTTAGTGCAAAGAAAGTATTTGCTAAGACTGCATTTCAAATCTGACAAGTACTTTTACAATTTTATTATCGTTCTCTGAAGTTCAGAAAGTGCTTTGGACAATGATTTCTGTTCTATAGCTCCCAGTGCTTTATAGCCTATGTCTTTTATGGCTGATTTCTGCCTATAAACATATTCATAAAACCTCTCAAAACCAGAAAAAATCATCTATTTTTTTAAAGCCTGAGTGTAATCTACTGTTTTGAATTGTTCAACAGGAATGTTTTATGCAAAGGCATTATTCTACAGTGATGCAGTCTCCAACCAGTGCAAGTTTGTGTAAGTTACGGTCTTGATTTATTGTTTTGACAAGCTATGGTCTGTAAAAGACTGCTAGTGGAGATAACAATAGGGGATATAAAAATAGCTTTTGCAAACTCTCATCCACCCATGGCCCCTTGAAATCTTAAAATCTTTTTCAGTGAAAGATAGCAACACTAACACAGAATTTGTGAGTATGCATATGCTCATATTGAATCATTTTCTCCTGCCTTTGATAGGGTTTCAGTGTAGAGGTTCTGTACAACCAGTACATTTTCTCTGAGGACCAGTACAGAGGAGAGAGCTCTACAAAGGGTGTAACCTGTCAGAATGAAAAAAAAATCAAGGATAAAAAGCTGCTGCTGGTTTAATTACAATTTTCAGACAAGGAAATCAATCACTAATCAAGTTCTACATGCTAGTTGAATTGGGTAGATTCAGATTTGATACACAGCCTTTCACTGAAATGGTCATCGTGACTCATGCCACCCAAGACAAAAGAGTACTAATTTTGTTCCTAATGCCTAAGCTCATATTTCCAATTTTCTTCAATATTTGGGGCATCAAATTTACTATAAAAATGTAAAACATCATGAGTGTGATGCTTCTAGAGCTGTTAGCCTGCTGCTTTACACAAGAATCAACTTTGGAGCTTGAGAGTCTATATGCCCATATGCTGGGCCAGATTCACAGAGTGGGTCATGAATACTACCAGTAATTAGAAAATTAAGTAGCTTCTGGGCATGATTTTAATACGTCTTTACATAAAAAAGACTAGATGGTTTCCAAGAAGAAGACAGAGCTATGTTGCTCAGTGCATACAGGTGAGCTATTTAAAACTATCACCATACTGTTGATACAGATGGGTTCACCTTCAAAATTATAAAATCATGTCTGAACTGTTTTCCATAAAGAAAAATAAATCACCTTTTTAAAGCAATCCTTTCTATTCTTATTTCTCTGTTTTTAAGCCATTTTCTTTAGAACTTTCATGCAGAATTTGGTGACACCTATTGGTTCTAAGAAAGAGAAAACCAACACCATTCTCTTATATTTTATAGTGTTTATCAGCATACATTTGGGAGCAACCTCTGCATCCACTTGGTTGTTGTGGATTATTTAAAAGATGATCTACTGCTGTCTGCAACCTCAATCTAATGCTGCAGTTACTCCCAAGAGAAGAAAGCACAAAGGCTGAACCAATTAATTTTATGGGATCGCTGTGTGCCAAACCACTTTGTACAGTGGTGCAAGTTCCATACATGCTCATTGGCCCAGGTTTATTAATACTCTTTAGCATCTGTCCAGAATGGGATGTGTGTGTCATTTACCCCTTGCTCTGTGAGGTCTGCAGGAACTCCACAGTATCGCAGTGCTTTCCTCCAATGCTCATGGTTCTTTTTTCAGAGGCAGTGATCAACCAAGCATGACATACAAGCATCTTTACTTGCCAATATATACCTTCTGATTTTTTTT